>JAOUQX010000015.1:11951630-11963597 GCA_028566295.1 Liobagrus marginatus
ATATCCCACCCACTAACAGTAATATATCCCACCCACTAACAGTAATATACCCCACCCACTAACAGTAATATATCCCAGCCACTAACAGTAATATATCCCACCCACTAACAGTAATATATACCACCCACTAACAGGTTCCGTGATGAAGAGATAATCAGTATTCTTCCCTTCACCTGTCAGTACGCATAATGTTATGCTTGATCGGTGTATATAGTACAGCATTAATGAAACAAATATTCATATAAATGACTAAGAAATTGCTTTAAGCCGTTATATCATTCATGCAGATCATGTTCAGACTTACATGTATCATAATGGACAATGTAGTCGGTATCATACTCATAAGAGACATCATAATCTGGAAATAGATTAAACCGGTATTAGTGAAATTTTACCAGTGCAAGAAACAACCCAGAAACTGCATGTATATCAATCTACATACCTTTGACATCACCAGCATCTGTAGAAATGATAAAGTATTGTTATATATTCAATACTTGCGTTATCATTAACAATAAACCATCATCAACAAATCATTCGCTTCGCAACCACTCAATTTATTACCCACAGTGTTGTGACTGACGTAATTTTTTTATCATGTGTTAAAGATGCCTCACCACAACATACACCAGCTAAAAGAATAGATTAGAACAAAGGACTAAAATGTTTACCCTTTGTCAGGAAGGCAGTAGAAACATCTGTTAGACAGTGAAGAAAAGGTTTAAGTCAATGCAACCAAAAAAAGTAAATAAAATAGGTTCGGATTAAGATCTTAACGTATAATTAAGTTCTGATTTGCTATACACACTTTATGGACAAACATACACTTAGGTTCTTCCATACCAACCTTGGTAAACCATGACTTCATGAAGCTCAGGGACTTTGTACACAGGGCCATTGTCATGCTGGAAAAGTGTTTGGGCCTCTTAGTTCCAGTAAAGGAATACTGTAATGATGCACCATAAGAACCATTCCAAGCAATTGTGTGCTTTTAACTTTGTGGCACAACCCACCTATTTTTAAACAAGCTTAGAACTGGTACCAAGGGTGGAATGACTTGTGTGACCCCCCACTGGCTAGATTGGTTCCCTGGCCAAGAATTGAACATGGGCTGTAGAAATGACAGCCACGAGACCACCAGGGAACCAAAACGGACTCTCCTAGTCAATAAAGTACAAAACCAATTTTATTATAAAAATATATACCAAAAACAGGGGGAAGGATTATTGGTAATTATGGATAAAGCCCATTCATCAGAAAAAAAACATGCCCCATATTCCAACTGCCTACGTTTTGGGCTTTTCCAAATCCAGCAGCTCATGTTGATTGTTGGATCTTAATAAAGGTTTGGCCATACAGCCAATAGTTTTCTCTTCATGACCGCTATCAAACATTTTAAACAAAAAGACATTCAACTTTCAATATTGTAACACGGCAGTAGAAATACAGCCATTATAAACCAGTCCTCTTAAAACTAACCTAAAATCCCATTAGCTTCCCACAGACTGGGTGCATCTGTCCTGCCTGGCATAGGAGCAAAGGAGGCCGCCACAAGAGTGGAGATGCTTATTTCCTGATCCGGATCCTCAGGTGAAGCATTCGATAAAGAGACTTTCCCAACATCTGGCTGCACTGCAGGAACATCAGGCGTGGCAAACGTGTCAGTGTCGGATAAGAAGGTGGGTTTATCCAGAGGCAGCACTTGATGTTTCCCGGAGCTGGGTAGGGTGGTGGTTTCAGCCATGTTGGATGCTGTGATTGAATTCTTGAGAGATGGAGTAGCTTTGCTGGTGAAGTTGAGTGGGAAGACAGTGTGAGAATCAGTTCTCACAGTGCTAGTGGGAATTCTGGGAGATTTGCCCAACAAAGTGGAAGAGGTGGTCTTGGGTATGTGGTGTTGTAAAATTGTAGACCTCTTGGGTGATGACACGGTTCCATTTTTGTCTGGAGAAGGAGTGTTTACTGGATGTCCAGGAAGACGTAGATCTGGTTGAAGCGGTTTGGTGAGGGACATTTTATTGGGCTTTATAATATTGCCTGGCTTTATAGTTAAGGTCTCGGCAGTTGGAGTACTGGATGTGTGTGTCGGTGTGGTTGTCACACTTCCTGTAGTGCTAGTGACAGGCTTGGGTGTAATCGTGGTTGTAGAGACAGTGGTTGTATAAGGCTCATCAATATCTGGTTTTACCACCACCAACGATGTGAATGGAGTGACAAAATTATATTTTAGTGAAAGATCGGTGGCTTTCTCTGACAGCAAGCGTTGTGTTAATGGGTCTGAAGTGTTGAGTTTAGCCATCAAAAGCTCCTTGATAGTGTAATAGGCCCAAAGCCGATGCACAAAGCTGGAGACGCCTTGTATTTCTCTGGTACAATCCAGCGATGCTAAAGTCTCATTAACGTCAAGGTTTGAAAGCTCAATCTCAGTCTCTAGCTTCAGTTTTTGCTTTGTGCCGCTTGCTGTCAGAGAAACCTTCAGATCTTGTACGTCTGGCCGAACCTTCCCAGTGACTACCAACTCAGAGCCTTGAAAGTAGTTTGGGAAAAGGGCTCGTGTGACATCGTATGCTTGGTCTTCAAGGTAAGAAAGCTGGACATCTGACAGTAGTGGACTTGCAACCTCATCGTAGAAACCCTTTAACTGGAGAGCAGCATCAGCATCCTCATTAACCTGAAGGAGGTGTAATTACAATCTTTATGTAAGTACACAATTTACTATATGCGTATCACAAAGAACAAAACCGTATTGCTGCGTACCATTCGTGCTATGCCGCGGTTCTCCAAAGCTAGACGTTTCAGTAACGGAAAATCTGCATCATCTCCGAATGCCAAGGCAAACAGTGAGACTGAACCCAGCGCACTTTGAGCGTTATGTAGAATGACCTCCTGCGCAGTCACTCCGATTGTTGCCTCACCATCGGTCAGAAAGATGACCATAGGAACTCGTCGTGCTGTTGCCAACCGGCTATCGGTAGACGGAGAGGAGTTGATCAGCTGTGCTGCTGTGAGAAGTGCCGCATTGATGTTTGTCCCTGGAGAGGAAGAAATGTAATGAAATTATTATTATTATTATTATTATTATTATTATTATTATTATTATTATTATTATTGATATAATAGTCTAGATCATTATGGGTAGGGTAGGAGATTTGGGAGAGGCTAACAATAGCAAGCTAACTTTGAAAGCTAAAGACCCGTCTTTTTTGGCATAATCACTCTCCAAAGCCACACCTCCAAAACACATGAGAGCGCTCAGCAGAGGCAGAGATGACAAGATGAGAGAGAGAGTAAGATTAGCTCATGTTTAATTCAGCAGTGAGTAAATATTACAGTACAAAGCGCATAATATTACAGTAACCAACGTAAGATACTTTATAAACATGTAATTACAGAGGTACGCTAATACATATCATAACAGACAGGTAGGACGGCCTATCGTAATGTCCGGACCGAACGTTTGGATTGGACGAAGTTTTCTTCCACAGACGATATAAATACGTATAAATACATTTAGAACACTTAACTTAAAGAGTGCTATCGAGATGCGATGAGATATTTAGCAAGCGGAACAAAACATTTTTTTGGAACAACATCTCTCCGAAATCTCTTACCGTGCCTTTAAGTAACATATATCACTTTACGAAGTCATTTGTCGAGACGTTGGTAAACACCTACAGCCATCGGCAATGATTTTCTTGACAAAGTCCCTTGCATCTCGTACGTTCTGCTTCGTGGCCGGCACGGTGCGGCCTTTCTTCCAGGTCTGCACTTTATCTGAAAACGTGATAAGATTAAAGTAGTCGCCCTCCCGAAGTTCACCCAGGATCGTAGATATTGCTGTCTTGGTCTGAAACGCATGTCAAATCGCTAGTTACTGGCCAGGAATTATGAAATGAATAATAAACAATTTTTTTGATAACACCCTTATGACACCTGTTTGATCTTCATGCCGATCATGGAACCACTGATGTCAATGACGAAGATGATCTCTTTCGATACTACCGGCAGGCCCCGTGGAGAAAAGTAATGGACAAAGTAACCATTGTGCACCTGAAAATAAGAAACAGAGAGAAGAAAACTAATGTGAACACCTCTTATTGGCACGGCAACGAAGAGTACCTCTGTGTGTCCATATGATAGTGTCATAACCTGGATGTCTCCCATGAGATCTCTTTGCTCTACGTCATATTGGAGGACAAGGTCCGCATTGACGCCTTTGGGGGAGATAGTCCTCTGTTGCTGGAGGCTGGGGTTGTAATGAATGTGAGTACAGTGTAGGTTCTGCTGCACCTGAGTGGAGGGGGGTACTTCGGCCTCAGCTGCAAGCATGTGCAAACAGTTTAGGAGTTTCAGCATACTGAAATCATTAAGCGCTATTAAAGGAACTGCTTCATATAAGATTCAGAAACTAAATAATCGAAAGAGTCCTCGATCTCAGTTAGATGCTACTCAGAACTGGATCTTATTAGAAAATCTAAAAGCAAACAGCCTTGACATGCAATGTTTTATCTAAACGTTTCAGCCCCAAACTGTTTTTAATATGAACAAACACTTTGATTTGCACCTTGGTCAATATTCGTGAGCAGGCGGCTGGTCCTGAGGGGTAGCACCTCGATAACGCTGATTGCAGTCCTTTCTGCAATACTAACATCCACAGAGAGATTCTGCACAGGCTGCCCAGGCCTAAGGCCCAAAACCAGCTCATAGCGGCCCAGCCGTCGTATCAGCAGCTCCTCGTACACCAGGGAAAAGTGCATGAGGACTCCAGGAGGTACGCTAACGGCCACCCGAAATTTCTCAATCTCCCGTTCTCTTTAAAGCAAAGGCAAAGAATACTAAAAACATAAAATCATGAACAACTCAACCACACAATGCCACTTTCCACCCACTAACAGTAACATATCCCTCACGCTAACAGTAATATATCCCACCCACTAACAGTAATATATTCCACCCACTTACAGTAATATATCGCACCCACTAACAGTAATATATCCCACCCACTAACAGTAATATATCACACACACTAACAGTAATATATCCCCACACACCAACAGTAATATATCGCACCCACTAACAGTAATGTATCCCACCCACTAACAGTATTATATCCCATCCACTAACAGTAATATATCCCCACACACCAACAGTAATATATCGCACCCACTAACAGTAATGTATCCCACCCACTAACAGTAATATATTCCACCCACTAACAGTAATAATGTAAGAATGAAAATTATGCCATAACGAACCTTTTATGAAGTAGATACTGCTCTGCAAAATGTTTATTTATTTATTTTATAAGAAACACGGTAGAATGTGATGTGCTTTAAAATAGAAATGTCAAACTCATTTCAGGTAATGGGGGAAAATAGCGCTGCATTTAATTTCAAGCAAAAAAAAACCCCTTAAAACCTCAAGTAAAAACTTAAACTTTGCAACATTGATTATATAATCGTTTAGGTTCACTGCTCTATTGTGGCATCTGATAGAATAAGTTTAACAATAAAATAAAATTATTTATTAAAATAAATTAATAATAGAACAATAATAATAATCTTTTCTAGAATACAAAGAATGCCTGCTGTTCATAACCGTTTGTAACATTTTGCATAGTACGAGTATGTATGTTCGACCCCTCTGCTTTACGTGCATATAGACCTTTAAACCAAAAGTAAAGAAATATGGCCCATAGCATTTTCAAGTGGATGTCTGCTCACTCAGTCAATGCCAAAAGAAACATGGCGTAATCCCAGGAGAGGAGGTATCAAATACACTTTTGGACTGACTTGGTGGCAACAAGTCCTGTTGTTTTCCCCTGCTTCTTGGCGTCGGCGTAGATCTTCCTGGCAGCTCCTCTCTCCTTCACTTCGGCCACATGGACTTTACCGTTCGATGTGCTGGGGTGTTATTTACAAGAAGGAAAAAAATAAAGAATAGTTTCAACTAAAGAAAAAGACATACAAAAAAAAGAGTTCCTAGCCAGAACATCCATTTTTCTGGTGAATTAATAATTATTTTTTGCATTCGTTTTATTTCTAGTCTATTTAATAGCATGCATATAGGGTCTATTTAATTTTATGGAATTAGAAGCCACTATAAAGACCTAAAAATTATGAATAAGCAATTTGAACGATGCAGCTAAGGTTGAGGAACTTGACTCTCAGCGCTTTATTGTTTTATTAAATCTAGATATACATTTGCACTGATACAGGTATTTAGACCATGCTACAGATACCGATAATAACATTCTGTTTAACACCTACCTTATACCACAATTCCACTATATTCCCTTTTCTCTCGCTAACTTAAATTAAATATATATAATAGACATATTTATTTAAATCTATCCGTTGTCCAGCGTTTATCCTGTTCAGGGGGCGCTGGAGTTTATCCCAGATAACTTAGTGTGTGAGTTAGGGCGGTGTACATCCTGTACAATCAGCAGTTAATCACAGGACTAACACTTAGAGACAGACAACCATTCACACACACATTCACTTCTATGTACAATTTAGAGTAGATAATTCACCTATGCCCAATCACATGTGTTTGGAGGAAACTGGAATACCCAGGGAAAACCTGCACAAGCATGGGTTGAAGATGCAAACTCCACACAGAAACAGCCTAGGTGGGAATCAAACCCATGACCTTGCTGTGAGGCAGGCATGCTAACCGCTCTGCCACCGTGCCATGTACTTATACATTTATATATATAAATAAACAAGCAGCAGATCTGGAATGGCTGCGTATGACTGAGTTAGATGATGAACACAGGGCTCTCAGTAAGAAATTGCATAACATCAGCGTATGTTTTGTGTGGAAACCTTTGTGTGCAAACACAGGCGTGTTTTCGAGTCCTGTGTGAAGAGTTTAACAAGTGCTTTATAACTGGAAACAGTCCCGGGCATGAGTGTGTAGATGTATTGTACTTGGTGCATGTGTACCAAATGTGTTTGTGCGCACATAATATGTAAGGGTGTATTCCTTGGCCATGTGCCTTTGTAAACTCCACGGGGCAAGACGAGGAGGTGAAGCATGGCTACATCATGCCATTTTCTCTGTTAGCTCTCAGAATTGCTGCTACAAAGCTCACTATTCATCTGATCGGAGGGTTCTCAGTTTGTAAACCTCTTCCACCCCCAAACTCGGTTCCAGCCAGCTACACTTTCCTATTTGCGGGCATCCAAAGTACACTGGGGATACTTTTGAATGGAAAAGTGGTTTTCAGTCCTCTTAGTCATTTACAAACAGGGCTTCTTTTCCCCCAGCGGTGTTTGGACCGAATTTTTATTTTAGGATTATACCTCATTCTATCATACGGATCATTTTTAAACCAAATTTAAGGCAAATATCATTTTAGAAAGATATAATCAGAGATATTTGATCACACCATTGTGTCCATTCCATTTTCCATTTCATTACAATTTTGTTTGTCGATACTTCAATGCACACGTTTTACAAATAATAAAATGGTGAGAACGTTGGAAGGTACTTGCTACTTTATTCAGGGGAGGTTCTGGCGAGGTGGTGGAGACTAGCTCGGCCCAATCCAGTTACGCTCTTATCCAGAACAACTTGCCACTGAGCGGTTGAGGGTTAAGGGCCTTGCTCAAGGGCCCAGCATTGGTAGCTTGGAATTGAACCTTGGTTTTCAGATCAGCAGTCCAAAACCTTAACCACTGAGCTACCACTTTCCCCTTACCCTCGTATCACTTACCACTTACAGATGCATAAACATGCCTAGGTGTAGGTTTAGATGATTGTTAAAAGTGTCGCCCCTAATAGCACAAGTGGTCCCTACCTGTCCCCCACCAACCCATTTATTGTGGTCTAGAACCGCTCTTGACCCTGTTGAATTCTCTATTTAAATTTTTGTACACACTATCTAAAATAGTGGCAGCTGTTAATCAAATCATGGGCTTATAACAATGCTTTTACTCTAATATGTTAACAGCTGGAGGCATGGTGGCTCACTGGCTAGCGTGTTTGTGTGACATCTTCCAGGTTGTGAGTTCAATGTTTGCATTATGTTTGAGTGCTCTGGTTTCTGTCTCCTGTCCAAAAACATAAGCGGTTTAATCTGTAAATTTTCTATATGGATATGTGTATACTAAATGTGTATGGGTCTGATAAATACTGTAAATGTAAATATGGGTTCAATACTCTAACACTGTAATGGGTCTGTAATGGACCCCTAGTCCCCCACTCAGGACCCCTGGGATAGACTTTTTGGAGGATGAACACTAAAGAAGATAGTTGGATGTATGTTAAGTTAGTCCTTTTGCATCTTATCCTTTCTTTACTTTTTTTTTTTTAACAGTTTATAAGAATCGAGTACGAGTATCAGGATTTGTTTTGTCTCTAACCTGCCGATTTTATTTTTATTTATTTATTTTTTGTTTGATCTGCCAATTTTCCAAGCACAACACATATTAGAGACTAATAAATATAGGACAGTAATAATCTTCAAAGAGCCAAAGAGTAACGGGATGTTGTGGCTCAACGATTAAGGTGCTGGGTCAGTGATCAGTGGGTTTGGGTTCAAGCCCAAGCCCTAGTGATGGAACTGGCATGTTACCATCATTAGGCCCTTGAGCAAGGTCCTTAAAAACCACACTTGCCCCAATGGAGACACGTGCTCTGGCTGACCATTTACTTTGACCCCAGCTTCCTAATAGGCTGGGAAATGCAAAACCCATCCAATATTAGCCCCTAGGGATTAATAATTTTTATTTTTTATTTTTAATTAAGTCTATCAAATACTGTAAATCATCAATTTTTGATATCGGTGTATTTTTAATGCATGAGCTCGGTATCGGGTCCAATACCGATACTGGCATCAGTACATCCATAGTTTTAGGTCAATGGTTTGTTGTTCAACATTTACTTTTAATTTTACTTTATCTACTAAACAGGAAACCGAAAGATGAAGAATTAAAGAGTTATTTATGACTCACATGGTAAAGTTGGAGATGAAGGCTGATGGAGGAAGGTCGACCTCGAACGCCGCCTCTTTGGTGAAATGAAGCTGGTTCCACACTGTACTTTCTACTCTGGTGTGAGCATAGCGGGAGATGACGGTGCATCGCACATGGTAATCTGTGATCTTCAGCTAAGTTTAGGAAAAAAAGCTCATAAAAGTGGAACTGAAGAGAAAATTGAGTCATACGCTTTAAACTGTATGATATATCGGTGCAGTTTATATCTGTGTAGTTCATTTATTCCTGTCATCTGATTTAATGCTTTCCCATAGCTGTGTGTGTTTGTAGGTGTGTGTATATGTGTGTGCGTGTGCGCGCGTGTGTGTGTGTATGTGTGTGTTAGTTCTTGACCCTTGTTCAGACCTCACTGGTCTGGCTTTGGATGTGTGCGTGTGTGTGTGTGTAGGTGTGCGTGTGTTTAGGTGTGTGTGTGTTTAGGTGTGTGTGTGTTTAGGTGTGTGTGTTAATGCTTGACCCTTGTTCAGACCTCACTGGTCTGGCTATGGATGCCATGGTACCTGTAAAAAGGTTAAGAAAACCCAGCCTTTCTATCCGATATGGACTTATATAGTAAATGTTCATACCAGCTTACCGAAAATATATAAATAAGTCATTACAGATTCTGTCTTTTTATTTATTTTTATTCTTGAACGGTACACTCTGTACGCGGCATGGAAACAGGTCTCGGGTAATTATCGATCATTATCTGAGCTCATCTAGCCACAGGATCGGAAAGCTGCAATCTGATTGGCTCTCCATACTTCTGGTTTCTGTACCACCATATTTTTTTTTACAGCAAGATGTAATCATTGGAGTGGCATCCCGTCTTGAAGATTTTGAAAATTTTGTCGAAAGCATTCTTTAAGAGTAAACGCGTTATCCTTGGCAGCAGGGTTTAGGAAAAGTTCTATGTCTGGACATCTGCAATATCAGTTAAATGGTCACTTAGAGGAGTTGGTGGTTCTTCAAGATATTTGGTGGAACAAACAAAGCTGAAAAAGTCTGACGTGCAAGAATTTTGATCCATTAATAAGAAATATGTGAAGGCTGTATGAACTGTAATGAGTAAAATCAAATGTTTTAACCGGCACTCATGCAGACTTCAGACGACAGGCTAAGTAGAGCATCAAATCCTTTCTATCACATCGTCGTCAAAATAAACTACTTTACACCAATCAATCGCACAAATTTGCAATAGTCAGACTATATACACCTTGTTAAAGTGAGTCAAGACCATACTCGTGATTGGAAAGAACTTTGTCTCGGTGGGTGCGAAAACTTTGTAACTAGTAGTAAAAATGCCGATAGGAACATATTAACTGTAAAAGAAGGTGAAGCGAAAGGCAGAGAATATTTCATTTTAGAACTCCATCATGAATAAGAAGTGAACGTTAAGAAGTGAGATCAAACATCCAATTTATTTGTGTTTATGGGGGGAAAAATATGATATCATTTTATATAATTTGTTTATTAGCCCAAATGTCTTGGCAGGAGTAACTAGTGTGCATATTACTAAAATGAACGTGGGTTCATTTATAATCTTTTTAATAGTCAATAAAAGTTTATAGAAAAATTGATTTGATTGTCATTTAAAATAATAACGTATAATAAATATATGTATTATAATATAATATAATATGTATTAGAAATAATACATATTTTATATGTATTATATAATATAATCCAGTACTTACTGCAGGTTTCACTGGGCTGCTCTGCCACTTTAATCTCTAAAGGAGTAGCAGTAACACAGAATTACAGTATGAATAATACAGAATGACTGATTTTAATCACTCTAATAAATAATATAAGATTGCTTTACTAAGACGCTTCTCGTCCGAGTCTGCAGCACAAGACGGTGCAAAACAAAATCCCATTCTTTGAATGTTTATGCCACAGAAAGACTAATTATAGAATGCAGAATTTTTGTTTAGACTGGTGTTTAAACACAAGTACGAATTACCTGCCTCTAAAACAAGAATGACAACAATGAGAGTTTGACGACAGGGCGACAAGTGGGTAGTCATAAATAATCCATCCATCCAGCCATCCATGGTCTAGCGCTTATCCTGTTCAGGGTCGTGGGGGCGCTGGAGTCTGTCCCAGATAACTTAGTGTGTGAGTTAGGGCGGGGTACATCCTGCACAATCAGCAGTTAATCACAGGACTAACACTTAGAGACAGACAACCGTTCACACACACATTCACTCCTATGGACAATTTAGAGTAGCACATTCACCTATGTACAATCACATGTGTATGGAGGTGGGAGGAAACCGGGGTACCCTGGGAAAATGCGCGCAAGCACGGTGAGAACATGCAAACTCCACACAGAAACACCCTGGGCGGGAATCAAACCCATGCTCCCATGACTTGCTGTAAGGCCGGTCTGGGATCACAAATAATAAATAATACAATTTTCTTCAAATAATCAACATTAAAAGCGTATGCTGCATTAGATTACTATTCAAATGTAATACTAAAAATGAGCGGAAAGACCAATGAAATCTTAGAAAAACATCCCTGCCCTTTACACTCCCCGTTTTGCTCCATCACACTGACGCCAGCATGTGAGACGTGGTCCGGGGCCAGACATCACATTAAAATAGACTGAATCAAAGCCATTCATGAAAGAGGTGCAAATAAGTGTAAATTCCAGTGCGGTACACAGACAACTTTCAGATGTTAATTTTACACACAAACGATGACTGTTTGTGTGTTTTATATATATATATATGTATATATAGTATACACACACCTACAACCTGGCATCCACATATGTGGACATAAAATACAGGCCAAACCAAAGCTCAGGTTTTAGGAGGTTAAATATATTTATATATATCCTGTAAAGAGACAGACAGGGGAAAGGGGGAAAAGTTTAAAGTTTTCAGTTTAAAGTTTTCAGTTTATTGGTCACATGCACATCATACAGTACAACATACAGTGAAATTCTTTGATTCCGCATATCCCAGCATAC
>JAOUQX010000015.1:11974237-11984356 GCA_028566295.1 Liobagrus marginatus
CGTGTACAAAATGGCGACGCCTATAGCGAAAATAAACAAACGTCTCAAACACAAATAATTACGTAGGTCCGCTACATTACTTACAGGGTGGTGGTGGTGGCTCAATGCTAAGGCTCTGGGTCAGTGTTTAGAGGGTCAAGGTTCAAGCCTCGCCCACGAGGTAGTTATCCATGGTAGCAAACTACCATCAGTGGGTCTTTGAGTAAGGCCCTTAACCTCAGTTGCTCCAGGGGGCGCTGGACATTCTGTCTGACCCTGTGCTCTGACCCTAGCCTTTAAATGCATAAGCTGGGATATGCGGAATAAAAACATTTCACTGCATGTGTGTGTATGTGATAAATAAGATCTGAATCTGAAATTATTATACAAGATTTCACCCAAGCGGCAAAATCATTGGAATGAGATCAATATCTGCCATGTAAGGAAGTGGACATTTGAAAAGATTTCTGGCGTTCTATTTACGGAAGATTGTCTGAAACAGAGTTGACTCTGCTACTTTAGTTGTAAACTGACATGAGATGGAAATACTAAAATTCAGATCTTATTTATCACATACACATACATGCTGTGAAATGTTTTTATTCAACATATCACAGCTTATGCATCTAAAGGCTGGGGTCAGAGCGCAGGGTCATCCAGACTCCACGTGTGACCCCTGGAGCAAGTGAGGTTAAGGGCCTTGCTCAAGGACCCAATGATGGTAGCTTGCCTGGTGCGAGGCTTGAACCCCAACCCTGTGATCACTGGCCCAGAGCTTACCATTGAGCTACCACATAATAACATAAGACTACCAGCTACAATCATCTAACCCTTATAGAGATGAGTGGAACATTTGAACTTAATTTGGCTTCCAGTTGCTTTTTCAGTCCATAAAAATATGAAATGCTGACAGCATTAATAAAGATGAATTATACATACATAGGCTGTATGTGAAGAATCAGGCGGTTCACTACTATCTGGAGGAAGGCCCATGGAAATGTATGTAGGATCGCAGGCTCGTTATAGGAATGTACAAGGACTGGGGCTTTCAGTCAGATGCTCAGGATCATGCGCAGACGCCAACAAACATAGTTTTAAACTTAATGAGAATACTGATTGGACATTATGCTGTAACCCAGCAGTGAGTTATCAGAATCCAGCATAACGCTGAAAAATATACGGTCACAGAACATGAATTAGATATGTTTGAAATATTATTGAACAGTCAGTTTGGTACATTGGTGGCTCAGTTCAAGTTCAAGTTCAAGTTCAACTTAGCCTAACCCAACTCAGTGGTAGCCTTCTAGCCTGCCACAAGGGAGACTCGGGTTTGCTTCCCAGTTTATCCACCAAAAATTCAATGGGAACGATGCATTAGGAAGGGCATCCAGGATAAGACACATGCCATCGTAATATGCGGCTCGGGTAGCAGTTGAAAGTGGATTATTATTAGGCATTCAGTTCAGTCCTAACTGGAGAAAGAAGCCGATAGAAAAAACATAACATGGCAGAAACTCTGCCTATGTAGCCAAAGAATATTCATTTTGCTTATTTGATTTGGATTAAAAAACAATTTCCAATAAAAAATTTTTAAGAAGATTGAACATGACGTTGTTAATGTTAACGATGTGCTAATTAAGCTGGAGCTTGTGAAAAAGCTGGACACTGCTGAATTGGTAAAAGAGTGTATATGGAGAAAAAGCAGAACGAAGGCAGTAACCTAGAGTAAGTCTCCGAGCCGTGCGGGTCACAATTAAAAAAAATATTTACAAAATGCTATCTGCAAAGTGCTTTATAGTCTTTGTGTATTAGTGTTAGTGCGCAAGCGTCTCTATGCCCACAGCCCAAGCCTCCTGTTGGGGCAGTTGTAATGACAACCACAAGACCTGATCATCATGACCGGTTGGTGGAACAGGTGACCCCCTGGGCAGCGGAAGGTGACTGAGACGGTGTGGGTCTGATGCGGCATACAACATCGGCCGTCAGTGCACAGGCCGCAATATTGTGGACGGTAAAATTGTGTGCTGTAGCAGCCTTGATGGAACAGGAGTGTTGGAACATTCGGCCTGTAGCTCGGTTGGCATGTCCGTGGAAACTAATGCAGAAGAAAAACATGCACAGGCGGGCGTAAAACATTAAGCAAGGAGTAATGCATTACCGTCGTATACTTCTTTCTCCAACATGGATGTATGTACAAGAATAAAACCGCAACGTGCAAACGTCCATTTACAGCTGAACAGATTTTGTTATCCTACACAGGGTCATAGGGAGCGCGGGAACAAGGCAGGGGGGGGAAACCTTGGACAGGGTGCCAACGTATCGCAAAGAATTATTGTACACCCCTTTCACACACCAGACAATTTAACGATGCTAATTAGTGTCTCTGGAATGGAAAGGACTGGGAGCGACATCTTTCTTCCACAACAACCAATTTCAATTTCAGATCGTATTTATCACATACACATACACGCAGTGAAATGTTTTGACTCCGCATATCCCAGCTTAGGAATTTCAACACTGGGGTCAGAGCGCAGGGTCAGCCAGAACAAACGGCAGCCCTGGAGCAAGTGAGATTAAGGGCCTTGCTGAAGGACCCAATGATGGTAGCTTGCCTGGTACAAGGCTTGAACCCCCGACCCTCTGATCACTGACCCAGAGCCTTATACCATTGAGCCACCACGCCAACCCTATAAACCCAGAGGTCTGAGGTGAACATGCTATCCAACCAACCATCATACAACAAAATCCAAACAATAACAATAACCAGGATGAAGATTTCTTATGTGACGTGTTGACGATCGATGTGTGTAAAATAAAACCTACCTCCAAATATAATGGAATTCAGGATCTGCTCAGTATTTGTAAATGTTCACACGCATGGCACATAAATCATGGCTTACCCGTGGTCTTTGAAAAGGCAAAGCCTGGCACGGTCTAATTGTACACAGTCTGATCTGCCGCTCAAGTCTGCAGGCTGCATTATGGTTGCTCAGGCGTGCTGAGATGCCTGGGCCGCAGGTACTTGAACAAGCACTCCATTCAGTGCTCTGATATATACAGTTAAAACTGGGGCGGACCTGAGAACCAGGAAGTGAAGGCAACACTTCATTGTGAGCTGTAAAAAAAATAAAAATAAAATAAAAAGAAGGTTGAATCTAATTCATTCATTCATAATTTATTTATTAATTCACCAAAAACACCTAACCAACACCCAAAGTTGAAATCCAAAAAAATGACTTAAATCTAAATTAAATAAACTTAAAGAAAAAAATTGTTTTAAATAACTTAAATTAAGTTTTTGAAATGAACTGCTGAGCTTTAACTATTTAAAATCTCTTGATCTTTCCTCTTGAATCTTGTATAACTTAAAGTTATAATATAATTATAATAATTGCAAATACTTAAACCGTCAATTTAGCTCCTATATAATAATATTGGACTAAGTTTGTTTGTTTGTTTGCTTGTTAATTAATTAATTTACTAAAGACATTTATGTGCTGGAGCAAAAGATAACATGCACCATTTTTAGAACTTTCACTTCCTGTTTTAACCCCCAACATAGAGCCTTTGGTTTAAACATCCTATTCTGCCGGTGATCATAAATACTGGCGCATGTAGCTGAGACGTGTTTCCTGTCGCGCACCCATTTTAAAAGTGTCTGAAAGGAAGAGTACAAAATTACAACTGAGCAGTTAAGACATTGCTCAAGGGCCCAGCAGTGGAAGTATGGTGGTCCTGGGAATTGAACTTACAACCTTCCAATCAGAAGTACAATACAACATCTTAACCACTAAGGTACTATAAGCTTAAAATATTAAACAATTTGTTTAAAAAAAAAATAAAAATTATTATTGAAATATTTAAATGTTTCCGCTAGTTACTGAACACTTTAAGATAAATAACTAAATATTAAGCTCGTAGATATTAACATTTTTTTTACTACTAGTCTTTTAAACCCAAGTTGATAATCTGGACTTTTTTCCAAGTTCTAATAATCAGTTGATAATTCATTCATTATCTAGCGCTTATCCTGTTCAGGGTCGTGGGGGCGCTGGAGTCTATCCCAGATAACTTAGTGTATGAGTTAGGGCGGGGTACATCCTGTACAATCAGCAGTTAATCGCAGGACTAACACTTAGAGACAGACAACCGTTCACACACACATTCACTCCTATAGACAATTTAGAGTAGATAAGTCACCTATGTACAATCACATGTGTTTGGAGGCGGGAGAAAACCAGAATACCCAGGGAAAACCCGCGCAAGCACCGGGAGAATGTGCAAACTCTACACAGAAAGATCCGGGGTGGGAATCGATCCCATGCTCCCATGATGTTCTTGCTGTGAGGCAGGCATGCTAATCACTCTGCCCCATTTCTACAAAGGCTCACAACAAAACTAAAACGTGCCGTTGCTGTTGACGTGAATTGTGTGATGTTTTAATTTCCGAACGTCGTCATAATGACTAGAGTCGCACTAGCCCCCTCATGTCCTATTCGTGGTGAGTTTTTGACATCAATTGCTGGCTTCTGGTCTGGTAATGAATCATGGAAAGTTCCTGGAAGCGATTGCTCTATGGGGCGGTTCTCCATCTTGGCAAGTCATTTTCAAACTAAAGGCTTCAGACACCACAATACACAGCTCAGACTTTAATGTGGTCAACCCCATGTAGATAATCCCAGCAATTGTGGGTGTGTACGACCCTATCGCCCACCCAACAACATTTTATGACTTATGAAAAAAGTGAGTGTGGAAATGTTTGTCTCCGGAGAATTCAAAATGACCATCTTAAAAACCCACCATGTGACGTTCTCTTCAGAGCCTCATTATGAAAACATGAAACATACCATGGCATGTAGTATGACTTCAATTAATGTGGTTAAAATATCAATGATATGACCATGAGATATTTGTATTTCTTGTTATACCACTGAATTCTCATTTCTGATTGGTCAAAAGACTTTTACAATTCTGATCAGTAGACCAGCACCTTATGCACGAATATACATGGTATATACAGCGCTGTTGTGCGTCCAGCTTGCAGTCATTTCCTGATCGCTTCCCCTACTCTATCTTCCACTTTGCATCACCTCTGTCCTGTCTTTAATGGCAAAAGGCCCCCCAAAAAAGATGCCATAATATAACATCTACAGCATTGGGCAGACGCTTTAATCCAGAGCAGCATACAACCAAGCAGTTGAGGGTTAAGGGCCTTGCTCAGGGGCCCAGCAACGGTAGATTGGCAGTGCTAGGAATCAAACCCTGGTCTTCAGATCAGCAGTTAAACACCTTAACCACTGAGCTACCACTTCCCCTGTGGTACATGCCATGGTACTGTATAAAACATGTTGGGGTGAGCTGCAACATTAGATCACATGGTGTTGTTTATTTTTATATAACATCATAGCGCATCGGAATTTACTACTCAATTATTAATGAGTTCATAGTACATATAAAAAAAAAATTTCTCCACCTCTACCTTGTTGCTTTATGCAAGCTGAGCATTAATACATGCTATTGTGGATGAAATGGCAATAAACTGATCTCATTTGTTCATCACCTGTTTGAGCATCCTGTTGCACGCTGTTGTCCGAGGTCTCGCACACCCACTCCTTACAACACTTTCCTGGCCACTGAACCCTTTGAGGATTTGGGCAGTCTGAGCTGGCCAGACGGACATCTTCAGGGCACAGGGGCACACAGGTCACTCCTCCACCAGCACATTTGCACTGGGTTCGGCAGGATGGCTGGAATACCTCGCCGTCCACATACGAAACACCATTTAGCTCACAGCCAAGCTCTTCCTGACCTGAAGACATGTTATGGTCTTTAGAAGAGACAGTGTTCCAGTTTGACCACTTAATACAGTATTAATAATTATATGTATGTAAATGGCAACAAGAAATACTTTGGGTTAGGTAGAAATTGATAAAAGTATGTTGGGTTACTCTTTAATAAACAAATTGCTAGCATTTTGATCCCGATGTGGTATAAGAAGAATAAAACACTGCAGAAAAGACTGATGCAGAAAAATCTGAGTTTATTAAAAGCTTCTAAGTTTTCCCCCCCACAAAAATCCAAATCCCTTCTAGAATTTCTAACCCTAACTGATATAAAAAGTCTATACCAGACAAATCAAAATCATTTGAATTTAAAATCTACCATATGTAAAAAAAAACAAAAAAAAAACAATTAACAATTTTTTAAATAACAATATAGTTATATAAGTCATATATAACTATTGTTTTATATATATGTATGACTTATATAACTATATTGTTATATAAGTCATATATTATATTTATGATATTATTCCATAACGGGCATTTATTTACATATTTAATATATTTACTGTGCACAGATTACAGCTCATAGAGTTTCACTTGGTCTCAACAGTGTAAAGGAAGTAATAGCAAGAAAGTTGTGAAGACATTCTAAGGAGAGACGCCTGTAAATACTCATACAGTAGCTCTATTTGTCCTCCTCCTTGGCTATGTGCTCACTAATTCTGTTTACAAACCCTGTTTTGGATGTACACTGAGACATGGCAGGAAATCTTGCTACTCACTGACACACTCCCCTGGATATCCGGGGAAGCTGGCGCTGTAGTCACATTCCAGACCATGTTGCTTGTCACACACTAGAATGTCAGTGCAGGTTTCACCCTTCTGGCGAGCGCACACTTTGCAGCAACCACATCCGTCCAGAACGAGAGAGACGCCATCAGGGCAGGCTGGCACAGAGCTGCGACACTGGCATGGCCTGGAGCACTGTTGACCGGATACCTAAAGAGGAAGCGAGGATGTGGTTCAGTATAAAACCACCAAGTGTCCAAGTGTGTTACATGCTGTTACAGCGCATTACGTAGGATTTCTTTAAGTGTATTTGTCTTTGCAAGACTAACAGCAGGACGATTAGAGCGGCCCAGTTCAAATTTAAATTGCCTTAGTACCCAACCTTGTGGTATTAGTTCCTGAAACAAACAAGGGCAATAACCAGGAGTGTGTCAATAGGAGTAGGTCAATTTACCAAATCTTAACGAGGCTAAAAGGAGTTTTAAAACCCTGTTTTTAAGACAGTTTTCAGATTTTAACAACAATAAAAATATGATCTTAACTAAATAAAATGGCTAAAATCTGGAACCAGATCAAACAAAAATCAACGTACAATATATATACATATATACACTATACGTGTAAAACACAACAGTCTCATCCATCCTCTAATCCAAATGACATTTACCACTTCCAAGCAGTAAAAAGACAACAAAAACAATGAAAATCTATAACCCAACATTAAACATGGAACAAATAAATAAATAAATAAATAAATAAATAAATAAACTTTCCGTGAAATACAACTTTCAGTGAACTGGCAAACGTTAATCAAGCATCATGAATGAATTACCTCAACACCTCAGATCTCCCAGATAGTGTATCAGGTGGACAGAGAGCTTCTCACCTGGGAGCACAGGTACAACAGTAGTGTCCATGCCAGCAGAGTGTGTGTGTTTTGCACTTTTTTGTCCATCCCACCGTTCCAATGAAGTACGCAGAGCTACTAGTGCTGCTGTTTCTTGCTTTCTGGCTCTAAGCACAGGCACTTTTATAAAGGTCAACCCCTCCACCCCCCTCCATCCCCCCCACCCACCTCTGATGTCACAGCCAGCCTTTGGTGTAAATAGCAGCTGGCCAGTAGTCAGCAGAAAATGTTTCAAATTCCATCGTCCTGCTCTCCAACTTCTTTACTCCTCGCAGCTACATTTAAACACAGAAAAACAAGCTGTGGAGCAAAAGCAACAGGATTTTTTTCGTTGGCTGTTGAAACATGTTCCTGCTTAATGAGTCTGATACGGTGGTGAGGGTTCAAAGGATTTGTCCTATGAATGGTGCTTAACATATGCTTAGGGTTAGGGTGTTCTGAAGTGTGAGGTTAAGTTGGATGACAGATTTTGCAAACGGATTTGACAACAAATGTGTAGACACAAAAAAAAAATCAGTCCATATCATTTCACTTGATCCAATGCTATGGCATTAGAGGCAATATAACACAGTTACGGTAAATGTCCGACTTAATAAAACAAATAAAATTGAGTCCAATGTTGAAAAAACTTTCCTTTTCCAAAAGTCTTCGGACGTCCTGGTCCAATTACAAGTGCAGGCAGATAACCATAGAAAAATTCATGTTACCTGGTTATAAACACTGTTTTATATATAGACATAGACAGTGGAAATTCACCTTATGCTAATCCAGATGTGAGCCATGTGGTCTGCCAGAAAGAAAGAAAAAGTCAAGAACGTGGTCTGGTCTCAGAACTTTGGTCCTCTCATCTCTCAGGTTTATTTGGCTGTACTTTCCAAAGCTCACAAGTTTGGAATGTTCCAGAATAGTGGAGGGTTACTTTAAAGGGCAGTCTTGGCATTAATTCATCTTAATTTGAAAAGCAGCCCATCTGGTGGGAAGTGTTTTTTTCTTCTGATGTTTGGGAAATTTTGACCCATTATTTAGCAAAAAAAACCAAAACAAACGTTGAACAAAGTAGTTAAAATATTATTTGTGCTATACATTTGATCCCCTTGGACAGAGTTTTAAATAAATATTGCCCAAAAAGTACTGAAATATGCCTTTGACCAATATGAAATATTTAAAACATTTTTTATCTCAATGTTTAAAGCTGCGTGTTTCGTTACAGGGAAAGTGCTAGCTCAGTGGTTAAGGTGTTGCACTGCTGATCCAAAGCCCGATTCCCAGCAACGTCAAGCTACCACTGCTGGGCCCCTGAGTAAGGCCCTTAACACTCAACTGCTCGGTTGGAAGTCTCTCTGGATAAGAGCATCTGCCAAATACTGTAAATGTAAATGTAACAGAACCTCAAAGACACATTATTTAATTTAATTCTCCTTGTTACCGGGTTGGAGACCGTTAGTGGGGATAATACACCCTAATAAAAAGCTGAAAAAACAGAATTGGACTATAAAAAACTTAACTCTAAAAGTTAATTCTAACACCAGTTCACCACGTGCATTTTCCTATGTGAAAATGTCCTATATTTTTTCCTATATAGTTTCCTATATTCAATTGCGCCAACCTGGGGCCAAGGAAAAAGGATCATTTAATTTATTTCTAGGAGTCTACTGTCATGTGCAAGACCATTCGAAGGCCAGGACTAGTAAAAATTGAGTCATGGACGATTATTAAATGGGTCACGAATCAACTCAAGGTCAAGTCCAAATGAATACGTGACCCGATCAAGACCATCAAAATCCTTATTGTGGTCCAACTTTGAACTACTTGGTGTCATTTGTGCATTTGACCAATAATTATTCTTAGCTCTTTAAAAGGACGAACTACAGGTTTTACAGGGACCAGATTTAGCAAGACTGAGGTCCTTGGAACTGAAAAAATTCGAACTTAATGGCTTGCAGAACACTTTAGATACCAGACTCAAGTCTAAAAATGAACAAGTTAGGGTTAGGGATAACAGGGTTTGACATCACAAATCGCAGACAATTTCATTAATCTGTTAAGAGCTGTTGGAATGATACAAATTCAAATTTGATTTGATGGAATTTGATTCATTACAATATGACAGACAGTTAACTGGGGAAGTGGTAGATCAGTAGGTAAGATGTTGGACTGCTGATCGGACGATTGACGGTTCAGTTCCCACAACCAGCAAGCTGCCACTGCTGGGCCCCTGAGCAAGGCCCTTAACCGTCAACTGGTCAGTTGGACGAATGAGATTCGCTCTGGATTAGGGCACCTGACAAGTGCTGTAAATGTAAACTGGCTGTGAATAGAAACATGTCTAGTGTTTGAAAGTGATCCTTCCTTTGGCATCACTTTTGAGAAAGACATTTTGCTGCAACTACTATCTATAAGCACACTATGAACAATTTAAAGATACCAAATAGATGTGATATAGTGGTTAGCACTTCTACTGCACAGCAAGAAGGTCATAGGTTCGATACCCGCCTAGGGTGTTTCTGTGCTTGCGCGGGTTTTCTCCAGGTACTCCGTTTTCCTCCCGCCTCCAAACACATGCGATTGTACATAGGTGAACGTGCTACTCTAAATTGTCCATAGGAGTGAATGTGTGTGTGAATGGTTGTCTGTCTCTAAGTGTTAGCGCTGTGATTA
>JAOUQX010000015.1:12001414-12020384 GCA_028566295.1 Liobagrus marginatus
GGTGGCTTGCCTGGTGCGGGGCTTTAACCCCCGACCCTCTGATCACTGACCCAGAGCCTTATACCGCTGAGCCACCACCACCCATTTAGATAAATGAATTAGATTTGGTCCAGGATTACTTCAGATCAATTCGTCTCTTTAAGTGCTAATTAAAGGGCCGTTGAAGCACTCAGGATCGCGTGGCTTGTCATATAGAACACTGTGAGAAAGGGAGGAAACCGCTACACTGAAAACTGGGAGGGAACACTTTTTAAAAATAGGAAGAAAATGAAAGGTTCCCAGGGTACATGTCTGCAGTATGATATTTTGGAACGTCTATGCCAAGACATCTGTTCATGCCTTTACTGTGAGGAAAAGTAATCAGTGATGAGCTACAACATGGACTCTTCTGATGTAGTGTTTTCCAGTAGCAGCACACAAACACACACACACACAAGCCTTTTATTCATCTTGCACTAAATTAATTTGCCAATGCTATTATTTTCTTTAGTTAAAGAACACATTATACTTTTTGTTTTTAGTTGAAGTTAGGTCAAGAGAGGGTGAAGAATGTTTTCTTCCTTTGACCTTTCTGTTACCTTAAAGCAACAGCTAAACCTCGGACGCTGCAGACTTGTAGAAAAATGCACAACGGTAGTGATGATTGGGTTCTTTTTTGTTTGTTTCAATAACCGTTTTTAATTTGTTTCTAATT
This sequence comes from Liobagrus marginatus, assembly GCA_028566295.1. Taxonomy (NCBI): domain Eukaryota; kingdom Metazoa; phylum Chordata; class Actinopteri; order Siluriformes; family Amblycipitidae; genus Liobagrus; species Liobagrus marginatus. The sequence continues at coordinate 12,002,109 of JAOUQX010000015.1, forward strand.
CACTTGCACTGTGTGGAGCCTCTACACTGAACAAATAAAGAGAAAAGCTGTTACTATAGAAACGCTAACCGCTAACATTTGCAGCTGCACTACTGACGGAGCTGCTGTTACGAGAAAAATGAGCTCTTCTATCTTTCTGTGGTGTGATGTTTTGACAGGAAGCGGAGAAAAGTGGCATCCACAGAACCGTGCATGCCGGAGAGGTCGGCCCGGCGTCCGTGGTGAGAGAGGTGAGGTACAATATGCATCGTGTCCTGCAGACTGACCTTTGGCTACTTTCTGCATGCAAATATAACGAGATCAATAATAATAAGGAAATAGAAGGCACAAACATTCACGAGTGTACAACAGTTCATAGGCTCTGGTACAATATGAAATGATTTTAAAGGGAAGATTTTGAGGATATTGACATTGTGATGGTATCTTTACAATGTTTGTATTATGTAATATAATGTAACTTTGTACTATGTACAATTACATGACTTAAAATTGTTGGGGGGGGGGGGGGGGTGATTGCACCCCTCTACTATAGATGCCATAAAATCATTAATTAGAATTAAATGATAGTTAGCATATATCGCAAGGTTACTACAAGCCAGCACACTGTAAATATAGTACAACAGTTGTAAAGATACAACACCGTACTTTTCCTTTAAGCCGGCCTCGCACTTAAGGAGTTTTAGAAAGCGTTTGTAGCACACACAACATAAGTATCTTCGCATGATTTCTTCCCTCATTTTAAGCATGCACACACTAAGAGATCTGAAAACTGCGTTGCATCACACACTACAAGATGTTACGAAGATTATTTTTGCCGGAGTGAGCACCGTATCACGTGATCTAGATGATGCAGAAAAGCAGAAGAAAACAAAATGGCTGCTGCGGCACAGCAACTTGCTGCATCAATACTTGTTTGTAACGAGTGGGGAAAAAAAACAAAGCTGGAGATTAAACGAGTGTAGATGAGTAAAAGGTTAGGGAGCAGGACAGCATGAGTTATCCGTTCTTCAGTTTCTGTGCTGCAGGTTTTGCCATCGCCGTGTCGCTTCAGTCTCTTCGTGGTCTTGTTTCTTATTGGCTGTTGTGACTAATCATGTTAGCATCATGCTAACAAAAATGCTAACCACGCTAAAAAGGTTAGAAATGACGCTAGCAACCTGCTAATCAGGCTAGCATCATGTTAGCATCATGCTAATCATGCTAAAAAGGTTAACAATCATGCTAGTAAACTGCTAATCATGCTAGCATCATGCTAATCATGTTAGCATAATGCTAACAAAAATGCCAACCATGCTAAAAAGGTTAAACATCACGCTAGCAACCTGCTAATCATGTTAGCAGAGAGGTCTTGCTTTGGGAGATCGGGAGGAGCAAGATTCGATGTGTAAACGCCTCACATTACCCGATAACTTGCACAGAACATCAGAACTGAGGTCCTCCACTCTGATTCTTGGGAGGGCAAAATAAAATCGGCCTAAAACTTTTGTAGTGTGAGCCTGGTTTAGTCAACACAAGTGTGTGTGAAATCTCATTTCACACAATCTCAAATCCCCGCTGTACCTAGACATATGCAACTCTTATCTGTAAGCATCCGCCTTGGATTAAACAGATTAGCTGTAAAAACAAAACGTGGGCGTCAACAAAACACTCAGCTCGGAAGTCATCGCTGGATCTTTACCACATTCAGTTGTTTCGACTGAATCCTAAATGTTTTAAGAGATATATAGAAAAAAATAAGGCAAAAGCTTATCTGTTCATACTGCACATAGTTTCTCTTCTACCTGCTTAATAGTTTATGGCAGTGAAACACGAGCATGCTCCCACATGTGCAGTATTCTCACGGGTCCTGGAGTTCTTTGCTTCTACTTAGCTAACAGTTCACTAAACCAAGGCCCCATGGCAAATGAATCATTTTGCGTCATTTCTGTTCTCGCCTCATTTATCACAGCGACACGCCAAGGCAAACACTCTGCTTCAGTCGAACTGAGGGGACCGTGAAACGACGCAGCTCTGCACTTTCACTTTGCAGTGTTTCCGTTAATAAAATATAAAGTATAACAGACAGAATGTAGCAAACATACTGTACAGAAAGAGGGAATTAGAATAACTGTTAAAATTCGTCAGTTAAACTCTGTGTGCGTGTATGAGAGCGAGCTTGTTTTCAATGATTTATGAGGACTAAATTTGTGTAATGACACTGGTATTACGACAAGCATGTTTTATGGGGTTGTTTTATGAGTCCCCATAAGTAAAATCACTTTGGATTGTCCTCAGTAAGATATAAAAACAAGTCTGTGTGTGTTTCTCCTCTACAGGCGGTGGAGGTGCTGAAAGCAGAGCGTATCGGACACGGCTATCACACAATCGATGACGAGGATCTGTACAAGCAGCTGCTTAAACAGAATATGCATTTTGAGGTAGAAATAAAGAGTTGTATTTGTTCGATACCTGTTGATTAGGTTGTCTTGATTTTATTTTTTTTTATATATATATTGAAAAGGTGCCATTGGAAACTCATTTTACATAAATGTTTCTTTAGGCTTATTTCTGAACGTGTTTTGGTCTAAATTCCTCATCAGTTTAGAAAAAAAGCTGTTTTTGTCTGTTCACAGTGACATGTCTTGGTGCTCGCTCCGCCCATAATGTGTGAGACTATGGTTGCCAGGTCCAGCTACTTTTGACAAATAGTGCGGTTAGCATTGTCCAAATTTATTATAACAGTATTTACCTTTGGGCAGGTATTTTATTATTATTTTTTAAACGGTGTTATTTTTGTCTTATAGTTTGTTTTACGCTGACATACAGAAATAATCAATAATGCATTGGAGCGTAGCATGATAAATAATTGATAATAAATCATATGATAGTGTATGATAGAGGAGTTAGAGCTTTTGCAGATGAGAAACACAGCTGTTCTAGTAAGTCCCACGGTGCTGGCTTTGTGCGTTTACAAAAACTCTGTGCTAGTTTCTAGTTACTGCTCATCGCTTGCAACGTTTGGGACCGTTCAAACCAGACCATTTAATTTACGACGAGAATTCACCACTGTTACTGTAATCGGAGTGTACGGTACATTCTGCCTAGCAAAAACTCAAGTAAGCACTCGCCCTAAATTCCATCAGTATGAGGAAAACAGCAAAATCATCTTTCCCACCTTAGCAATCGAACGCAATAGATTAGCTAACTGTATTGAGGCCTGTGACTTTCACAAATCCCTATAAAAACTAATGGTAGCGCTTTAACTACCTCAAAAGGGGGTCTTCTACCAATAACCAAAAGAAACATACAAGAATTATGTATAAAAAAATTCATCTATCATGAATTTTAGCTACAGCTCCATCCTTTAAAAGCAATTTCGATGAGGGTTGATTTTCGTATTGGCCAAGGCTTCATTGTTGAAGGAAAAAAAAAAAAAAACACCTTCTGTTATAAAAAAAAAAGGGGTGTAAATCCACCCAATATGGCAGCACTGGGTTCGAATCTGTCGCTTGGAGGCGGGGTTATGCAAATAACTAGCAAGTTGCATCAAAACCGGCACGAATTTGAAACCGATCGCTGGATGACATTTTTTGTGAAAGTGAAAATTTAATCCCATGTCCCTTGACATTGGAAATTGATTATTGTATTGCTATGTGGGCACAGGTTAAATAAGGATTAATAATATCATTATTTATAGCCAAATATCAAAAATAATCTTTTTTTCATGTCTCATAACCCTAACCCTAACTCATAGTGCCTAACCTGTGAAATTTGGAACAGACTTCTTCAAAAGACTTCATACAAACCGAACTTTCACAGCATGATGTGTTTATAATCATCTAAGGTTGAATAGGTCTCAATGAATCTGAATGAATAATCTAAAATGGTTTGTATGCAGAGTATAAAATAGTCGTCTCCTCTACTTACTGTATGTATGGCTACAAAAGTGATGATGCAATTGAATGTTATCCGGTTCTTACTCCTCTGTGTAGACATATGAAGTTAATATGAAGAAGAGGAGAGAGGAGTACTTGTAAACTAAAGAAAGAGGGGGAAAAAGCTCATATTGCCCCCTGGTGGAAGCAGTCTAACATCAAACTGTCTAAAGAGCGTGGATTTATCCTGAAGGGTTTATTTGAATCGAGTCCTAGCTATAGCACATGTTTTTACTCGTACTAAGAACCGTGTGTTAGTAGGGAACCACTAATTAGCAGGAGCAGGGTTATGCACCAAAAAACTGACCGCCTTAGCGCAAATTAAAACCGGAGATTTGTAACCGCAGAGTCGGCACAGTGCCGACATTTGTGGGGTTTTGTAACTTAGTCGGTAACTGGTGTGTGCCGTTTCAGACATGTCCGATCTCCAGCAAACTGACAGGAGCATGTGATCCAGACTTCACAAAGCATCCGCTCATCAGGTAAATCAGGCGTATGTGGCCTTAAATGCACTGCGTTCCGTCAAAGTTGTGACTACAATTACACACAACTTTCCCATGACGTCTTCGTCGGCTGACAAACTGTCTCAAGACTTGTCTTGTCAAGTTTTTTTGTTTTTTTTAATTGATTGTGAAACCATTTTGAATGATAGCAAAATATAGCAGATTCATTTTCACATCAAAAAACCAAAAGCATTCATATCAACATGTCAATTGTCATGGTAATATTGTGGCTTCCTGCCAACCAAAGCAAACACCTTCACCACTTTTTTTTGCACTAAAACTGTTTTTGTTTTTTGCTTTTTAACGCAGGTTCAAGGAGGACAAAGCAAACTATTCTCTGAACACGGACGATCCTCTAATTTTTAACTCCACACTGGATAGTGACTATCAGACTGTGAAGCAGTACATGGGCTTTACTGAGGAAGAGTTTATGCAGATGGTGAACTTTTTCCCCTTGGCTTTTCACTGAAAATTTTGTATCATTTTTGTACTGTAATAAAAATAGTCAACAGCTGATTGCTGCAGCCCAGTTATAAATCAGGTCACTGCTCCGTCCTGCAGTTAATAGATTTACAATAACAGCGCATCATGAAGTGTTTCATTTATTTACATTTCCAGCATTTGGCAGATGCCTGTATCCAGAGCGACTTGTATTCATATAATTTTTTTTGTTTTTCATCCAACTGAGCAGCTGTAGATTAAGGGCCTTGCTCAGGGGCCCAGCTGTGACGGCGCTGGGAATTAAACCTATGATCTTCTGGCCAGCGGTCCAATACCATAACCACTGAGCTACCACTTCCCCCACAGTACCATTCTGCATCATTCACAGTAATTGAACCAGATTGGGTGGTGGCTCAATGGTAAGGCTCTGGCTCAATGATCAGAGGATCGGGGTTCAATCCTCACACCAGACAAACTTAAGGCAAGGCACGTAACCTAAGTTGCTCCGGGGGTGCCGCATGTTCTGACCCCAGCTTTCAAATTCGTAAGCTATACAATGGGCGGAATAAAGGCGGAATAAAGTTTCACTGCATGTATGTGATAAATAACATCTGAATTTGCTGACATTTTTATATTAGTTAAAGAAGGAAATGTTTTATATAGAGAGTTCTAGTTTGGCTTTATGGAGTAGAACATGCACAAAACAAGTTCCTGTGATCACTTTCTAAATATTAAAGTTAGTAAGAAAAAACGTACTGTATAACTTATTAATGTAATAGTGTCCTGAATTGCAGTGACACTGTTGTCAACGCTGCCGTTAAAAGAAAATCAATTAACACCTTCTGGCCATTCAGAATTGAAAATAGAACATGACCGTAATATAAAAGAAGCGCTGTGATTAACTGCTGATTGTACAGTGTGTATCCCGCCCTAACTCACCTGGGATAGACTCCAGCGCCCCCACGACCCTGAACAGGATAAACGCTACATAATGAATGAATGAGTAGAATAAAATAACTGGGCCTGCATACAACTGAATCTCATTCTACATCAGAATCAAAAGTTGTTTTAGTGCATAAAACCTTTACATGTAGAATTCTGAAGCAGTTGCAGTGTGGCACAGCATCCTGATCAGTTTCAATTCTGTTTTGCAGAACATAAACGCCGCCAAGTCGTGCTTCTTACCCGAAAAGGAGAAGAAGGACTTACTGAATCAGCTCTACGAGGCGTACGGCATGATCAACGACACCAGCTTCTAGACACAGATCAACTATCTCAAAGTCTTTCCGATACACTCCCCTAAGAATTAAATCCTTCGACTAAACCTTTACATAAGTAACGGGGCACTCCCGTTCCTGTGTTTACTCTTTAGCACCGTACCACTTCGCCTTTTGTTATTTCTATATAATGATATGCGAGAGAGAGACAATCACTCGCTCGCAATCATAAGACGCACATAATGGTGTAAATATTGAACAGATATCGTAAACGACTGAAATTAACTCCTTCTGCCCGTGTTGCTGCAGTTCAGACACCGTTTACAGCTGTGAGGACAAAGACTTTAAACAAATCATATGGCAAAAATAAATAAAGTGGAAATCTGGATCTGGGGTATGAATAACTGATGTATGTAAAATGCTATGTTCTGACATGATGTGTTCAGGTGGGAGCTAAATTAACTACAGATCATATAAAGTAAATAAATAAAGCGCACACAAGGCAGCGGATATATACATATGCACAGTAAATATGGCGGTGCACTAGATGACTGGCGGTGTAGGAGCCCCTCAGAAGCAAGAAGAGTTTAAAACTTTTAGCAAAATGACGAGCCAAACGAACACAAAAGATTTAGAAAGCAGGCGCTGCCATCACAATATACGGATTTAAACCATAATGGAAATCGGAATTATAATTCCTCTTTTAGGGTCTTAAATGTCTAGACCCGTTGTCAGTAGTCTCTTTGGCAGGTACTACAAAATATTGATTGCAGGGATACTGTTAATGGTGAAGTTGCCTTTTTTATATACACATATATAAATATACAATAAAAGTTCACACAGCAGCTTAAGACACCATGGAAGGTGGCAAAATTTCTGGAGCACAGTGTACATCAGTTTATCAAATATCTAATAGAGGTTGAAGATTTAGAACAATTATTTTGACTGCGGATTGTTGTTTTGTGCTCTTTTATATATTTGTGTGCCTTTTTCATATTCTCAATGTAGCTTAATCTAGTGTTTTGCACACACTGAAACTCCAGACCTGCATTCTGAAGTGTGTGTGTCTGTGTATTACCATTATAAGCATGTAAGCGATGACCGTGTGGGCCAGAACTTGTTTACAGCACTATCAGTGACCATGCGCTTAATTGTGTTTTTTTTTTTGGCCCTTGATTGCTTTCTATGGATTGAGGTATATAATTAATAATAAAAATTTTTGATTAACATTTGTGATTGATTCATTCTATGATTATTAGCTTGTATTCTTACACCATCGCCATTGTTCCTTGAGGGTCTATTTTAGCAGGATTGTCCATCAATAAGCAATTTTGAGCCCTTTGACTCGAATCAGTACAAAACACAAATTAGCATAGCGTAAGGGGATTTCTAATGCTTTATGGTGTGCTAACAGTGCCACCCTTTGAGCTACTGGCAAAAATAAAATACAAGACACAAATACCTACAAGTCGTCATTAATAAATATAATAGGTAGTGGTATGAGCTTTTCAGTAATAAAAAATTGGACTGTAATATTGTATTGGACTAGAAGTCTGTATTATTGAACGCGGACAAGGAAAAGACTTGAATTTGTAAACCGCTGGTTGGAACTGAATAGCTTTCCAATTGTGGTGTTGTACTTCCTTATCATAACAGAAGGGGGCAGACTGTAAAGATCGCATAATTAAATACCAACAGAGGTGTGTGAAAAGTAGAAGCTTTGAAATAATCTTTACATAATTTTAAAGTTCCTTATTACCTTAAAATCCATTTTAGGCAAAAACCTATAAAGGATTTTATCAAATCACACAAGTCAACAGATGCGATTAGGCATGAGAGCAATCTAGGCTTTGTACAAAGCAGTTTACATGAATAGAAATTACAATTTATTTCATTTGTTTAATTTTTTTTAAAGTCCTATATTTTTTACATTTTATCTTACAAAACGTCATGTAATTCAGTTTAATCGCCGATTTTTGCTCAGTTTAGTTTTTTTTTAAACAAATTGTTTACATTTAGGCACACATGCTATGTTATTATAAATACACTGTCAAGAGACCTTAAGTGTCTAAACACTTATAATTTCCTTTCTGTGCCCCTGATAACTGAACTGTACATAAAGTGACATGCTAACGGCCACCATCTGAAGGCTATCTTAGCACAAGATTTCAGATAAAACAATGTGTTCTTTCTTCGATAAAGTGGCTCAATAACTTCTGAAATATATTATATATATATATAATTTCAGAAGTTGAAAACAAAATTGAAAACAGAAGTTGAAAATTTGTTGAAAACAAATTCCTACTCACCTGAAATAAGAGTAAGGAAATTTGAGCTCCGAAAGAGGAACTCGGTTTTCAACTAGCGCCCCTAGTGTTAGGAGGTATGAGAACAGCGTAATATCTTTACCCAGCTCTCCTTTTTAGTCCAGCAAATTAACCATATTACACTCTTTAACATGGAGCTAATTCAGTACATTATTTAAAACGAAACTGAATTTAAACTGCAGGAAAGGCTGTAAAAATGTTCGGGTTTGTGTTTTTGGACGCTATTAAAATGTATAATATCTTTAAAAAAAACCAAAAAAAAAAACCGGTTTGCGCCTGTTTTGTTACACGGTGCAGCGTTACTGGGCTGCTGGGAAAAACATGCCATTTTGTAAGTCTGTTTTTAGCAGCGGTCTGGAAACACAAATAATCCACTCTCTCCAGAAAAGCATCGTCTAACGTGGTGATTTTCAGCTAAATTGCATGGCTGCTCGAAGGCCAAATTAGACAGCACTGAACGCAAATGCTTTGAATAGTTCTCTCACACTGTCTTCGTAGAGAACCAACCGGAAGTAAGGCTCAGATAGATGGAGACAAGTGTTGCGTCAAACATTAGTGTACTGATAATGACGCCTAATTATTAAGTTACATGAAAAGTGTGCGGGGGAAATTTGTTACAGTACTTAAGTACTACTTTGGATTTGTTTTTCGAGTCAATTTTCCAAATGAAAAAAGATGACATTTGAAATACTCATAATAAATCTGAAGCATTTTTGAAAGCAAAAGTTCTGTTATACAGGGTGGTGTCATTTGCTTCTTTCTTTTAAAATCAATAAAATGTACAAAAATAAAGCAGCTTTAAAATTTTGCCATTAAAGTGCAATATTTTTCGTTTATGGTAAGTTTGGTAAATTATCTTTTATTTAAAAGTTTTTATGTTTAGCTAGTTAAATTAGCTCGCTACTGAGGTTTTGGAAGCTAGCTTATCAAATTAGCTAACGTCAGCTAGCTTGCTAATAAATAAGCCGGCTAATAAAGTTTTGTTTTCATTGCTAATGTGCATTCGAAAATAGTTACGGAACATTAAATAAGCATTCTATGCAACTGTGTGCTTCTGACTTTGTGTCACCTTGTGACTTTGACTAAATGTCAAGGCAAATCTTATAAACTATGTACAAGCTGGTCGTGGATGCTTTCCCATGTCGTGTAATCTTACTAAAGACATCCAATTCTGTAATCATTCCCATTTATTGAGGTACATACAATATAAAGAGAAAACAAAAGGCTTTTTTTTTTTGAGTGAGCAGTAAGCTTTGACTCACATACTGTATAAATTATTGTTAATAATGTTAAATACACTGTAAAGTATATAAGTAATACAGAAACACAAAGCTATTTACCTCAGGGAATGTAAGGAAATAAAGATTTCCCTAGTTGGTTACATCTTTACCGGTTATCTTAAAAAAAATATATAATAATAATAATAAGAGTCAGAATCCTCTGCACATGTGTTATTTGGTATTTTTTGGTCTTGAATTCAGGTTCTGAACCCAAGATCTTAAATTTTCCCACACAATTCATGTTCAGAATGAAAAAGGCATCAAAAAGTCAGTGCGTCCTCTAAAGAATGGCAGGAATAAGAACAGTTTGGAGTGTGTTGTTGTATATTTCAAACCCATTTTCTGTGTAGTGGTTTCTCCTGTAGTCTCTCGGGGACGCAATAGCAGTCGAGGCAAATGTAGCGTCCCTGTCTCAGACCAAGCAGCTCCTCACTGCACACAGTGTGGGGAATGTGGAAGGAGGTGGTGGTTCTCCTCTTCGAGCTCACTTATCCTTAAGATGCTCCTTGTTTTCCCTGCTCTTGACTACTCGACGCGTCCGCTTCGACAGCAGCAGGAGCCCCGGCAGTATCGTCTGAAAAAAGCATACGGGAATAACCGAGAAGCGTGTGACGATGTATGTGAAAAAGCACATATGATTAAAGTTGAACAGATAACAACTATCTAGTTGATATACGCATATTACGATAGCTTTTTGTCAGCGCTATATAAATGTAATCGCCTGAAGCCGTCTAGCTCACACACACACAACACTTTATTAAGCTGAAGCAGCATTAGTCATTGATAATCGTAAGAATCACTTGCATTCCAGAGGGTAAAAACTGCAACCGTTATGTTTCCATTAAACTCTTACATACACTATATGGCGTCTGTGGTGTCTCAGACGTATTGAGGCACCTGACCGTCATATCCATGTGTTTGAGAACATCCTGTTCCAGATGTAGTCTCACTCTTACCCTTATAATAACCTCCACACTTCTGGAAATGCTTTCCACTAGACTGTGGCTGTGGGGATGTGTAACGCATTCATCTAATCACACTTATCTTCGGTGAGGACGGACAGGGGTGTAGATTAGGCTTTGAGTTCTTCCACTCCAACCCAGAACACGTCATGGTCTTGACAGACCTCAGGGGCTTTGTGCACAGGGGCATTGTCATGCTAGAACAGTGTTGGAGCCTCTAGTAAAGTGAAGGGAAATCTTTACCCTACAATATATCCATCCAGACATCCGTGCACTTCAAACATTGTGACAAAAGTTTTGAGGAAGACGCACGTATGTGCAGAGGCAGACATAATGATTTGTTGGCTCTAAGCAATTATTGGTGGTATAGGACATCATTAGTCAAACTTTTAACTCAAAACACTCTTGCTATATATTTTGTTCTACTCTATTTCTTTTCTACGTTTGTAAATAAACTGCATGTTAAAATATTTGCAACCTGGAACTTTTATTCTCTCAATGTAAAATTGTATACAAATGAATTCGCAGAAAAAAAACTAAAGTAATATTATTAATACAGGCTTTTTGATATTTGTCCTGGGCCCCTAATTCCCCGGGGCCCATAGAGGCTGCATACCCTGCTTATTGGTTAAGTCCGCCTCAGTGCACGTGTAAGCTGTCCACCAACCTTTGCCTCGTAGTGTTCCATTAAGCATTGTAACACCAGCTTGAAATGATTTTATAATCAAGTCCGTGTGATCCAGAGCGCTGACAGTAATCAGCCATTATGTTCTTCCTGCCTCGTTTGTTTTCACTACCCAAAAAAAACTGCTGGCTGGTAGGTGCGCTGTCTAAACTCAATTACTCTTGAATTGAATTTTTGTGTATAAGTGACTTATAACGGACTGGCTTCTCCATCCTGAGTATATTCCTCCCTATATTCATGTTGTCGCAGCAATGACTCCACATTCAGCCTGGCAACAATAAAGCGATTCCTCAAAATGAAGGAATGATGAAAATGCTCTTTCATCATCAATAAACTCCAGCTCATGATCAATTCATTGACAAATACAAAGTAAGGTGCCTCCAGTTTAATATCCGGTACGTGTCGGAATAACTGCAACATTAACTGCACTTCGGTCCTCATTGTATCTTTCAGTACATATAAACCAGATAAAAGACTGTGAGAAAGCAATTAATATTTCCTCAGTGCATCTCGTTCTTTAGTCTGCCTGGCCCTGAAATTGTTTCTTAATGAAAAAACTGAATGACAGCCCAAACAAAAGAACGAGTGCGGTATATATTGGTCCGCACTTCATTTCTCACCAAAGTGGAAACGTTCCCACACAGGGAGGAAGCGGTTAAGGGAAGTGGGAATTGTTCCAAGCACTCCTTTTGTGTTTAAAGACCCACTGACAAGCAGATCTGACCTTAAGGGAACGGTGACACAATGTAAGAGGAAAGTAGGCTCTTGGGAGAGGGACTTCGATGTGGCTGAATGATTTCTTCTGAGTAGGCGGTTAAAACATCGTCCTTTAATAAAGTATCCATTAATTAAGATTTAAAAGTGGATTATTAACTTGACTCGACAAATGATTTTTACCTGCAATGCATAAAGGTAGAAAGTGCTGCTAGCAGATGATGCAAGCTTGACCCCCGTACAGCTGGGCTATATAGAAAGCACACTTCATACACACGCATACGCACACCAACCTCCTGCCTTCAGGTCCAGCTCAGCCATGTCTTTGGTCAGCTCGCTGGTGCCCCCCTCTGTTCCGTCTCCTTTTATATCAGGTACTGCATTTCTGCGGCCCGTCCGATCACAATTAATGAAATCCGAGTATGATGACTCAACATCCATTATCTGCCCATGACCTCTTTTCATTCCACCTGCAAAACAGATATATATATATATACACACACTGTATATATGCGTACTATTTACACGTCGACATACACACTGTCGAATCATGCAGCTGCCTAATTAGTTAATCATCTTGGAATGCATAGCATGGCAAACACAGTGATGCGAGGAAGAATGCTTTTATATCATCCTTTAGACGGGATGCAGGACGTCAGTCATTTGAAGTTTGTTCCATAAAATTTTTTTTTGCATTTCAAAGGCCTCCCTCCCCAGTGACCACATCGAAATCCAATACATCAGAATCAGAGCCAAGTACAGTATCTTAGCATGTCATGTACAAGGAATTTGTCTTGGTATGCTTGTGTTTTAACAAGTAACAAGATACTATAGAAATAATATAGGATAAAAACAAACAAACATTTACTGTACATAATAACAATGTGCAGATGTGGGCAAGTCAAAAAGCACAGAGCTAAAGATAAGGTGCAATACAGTAGACGGTGTGCAGTAACGTGTTACATAACACATCTATAGGATGTAGGGGGGAAAAAAAAAGAATCTGCAACAATTTTAACAAAATCATATTAAAATAGATTAGACACTTTGATGCTGGTCAGTTTTTATGGTGCTTAGAATTATGTAGCAAGGGTGAAAAAGACACGGTGAACACACACACACACAAAAAATAGCCTTCATTACAGCTCTGTTGCACTAATTGACAGAGGTGAGAATAAGGTCATCCAGCCCCCCCAATGAGCAGAGCCAATAACGATCTCCTCACAGCTTATTTCAACCAAGCTCCATCTTGCTAACCTTTGTTTGAAAAGACCGTCCAATTTTTGAGCCTAACATCTTTTTAAACGACTTGACTAGTGAGAGTGCCTTAATAGCCTTGTAGAATCGGAGTGCATCAGCAAATGGCACTCACAAAGGGCGCATTAGTGCGTCCTCGTCTATAAAAGAGCAAAACATTGTGTTATGTAACACGGCCCTTAACTTAACGAAGCGGAGGGCTTGCTGCTTTTCCATCTAGTTAAAAGACACATCGTGAGGACCTTCACCGCCAGGACTCGTGATTACATTTTACAGGAGCACAAACACTGTCGTTTCAAATGAAGCGCAATGACGACGGGAGAAGAGTCGTCGTTAGTTCTGCAACGTTTAAAGGACTGAACAGCGGAAGTAAGCTGATTGCATTTCAAGGCAGCTTGCATCCTATTTTGACAGAAATTCAGCTCATGCTTTAAATCGTATCAAATGTAAGACAGACAGACAGACAGATATATACACACACATACACACACCAGTATAATTCTAACTACAATTTACAGAGCGATCTATACTACGTGTGCGGGTCGGATAGTAAAGCGATTGACCGTGGCATCAGATTTAACCTGCACAATGTACTTTTCTGTACCTACTGTATTTTTATCAGCAAAAAAAAAAATTCCTGGTGGAAAGTAGTGTAACAGATTTGAGTCTACTCCACTGCTACCTCACACTAGCTGGTTCCTAAAGAGAAAATGCCAGATCTATTGCTTCTGGTTTAATAAATGAGGTTTCAATGAGATTTAGGATCATGCTATCGAGTTTGGCAAAATCAGATTTCAATTAAATCCTCCTGAGAGAACATTACACATACACCAAGTGTATCGTTTCAATTTCAAATCGAGCATCATAAATATGTTAGGCTAATTAGAAAAAAAAACAACACAAAATAACGCATTTCCTACATTATTAGGTATCGATCGTAATAATGTAGCCGCTCCAATTCCTCCATTCACGTGGCACACTCTTATCCAGAGCGAGTTTCATCATTTATACAACGGAGCAGCTAAGGATTAAGGGCCTTGATAAAGGGCCCGTCAAGTGTCAGGTTGGTGTGCCTGAGAATTGAACGTTCAACCTTCCAATTAACAAAATAACATCTTAACCACTGAGCAACCACATCTTCTTCCTTTCACTGTTAAACATGATCTACTTAGAATTAGCACACACACACACACACACCACTACATTACAACAGGATATTTCAAATTGTTCCACGTTTTAAATAGATGCATTTTCGCTCCTCGTGCTCACAAGCAGGTGGAATCACTTCAGTCTCTGGAGATGGTTCTGACCTGGAACTGATTGGTATTTTAGTTGCACTGATGTCATCTTTAGCAAAAACAAATCGACTGGATAAAAATAAATAAATAAATAAAATCACAGAACGAGAATTAAAGGTGAAGGTGGGGCTAAATTAAGCAAAGAAACTATAGATAACCATAACTAATTATGAAAAGATGCGAAATGAGCAAGTCGTCCATCTACAAAAGGATACATGAGGAATTGTAATGACTAAGCAGACCTGGACGTTCAAGTTCTTTAATATTCATAACAGAAAGCATTAATGTATAAATGACTATAATTATTTCTCCGGGGGTTCTATTTCTATACTTAATCAAGAGGCCCCTGATCTCATTTCATGGCCTAATTACAGCAGAAAGTTGAAAGCATACATCTGAGACCATAGTTATAAAACAATTACCATCGTCTCAGTTTCACTGGCCGCTTCACAAGCCTGCAAGCCAGGCAAACGAGGGCGATCAAAAATAAGGCAAGGAACGAAAAATGGTGTTGGTGCTGTTCACGCTGGCAGAAACGAGCGGCTTTCATGAAGCTGCTTGGTGGATGATGGTGGGGGCTTCATGGTATGTTGCCAAACCAACACACACATACACACACACAATAGCTATTCATCTCCTTTGTGTCTTCTTTTCCCAGGCTGTATTTAAGTGGGTCAGGGATCCTGGAGGCCATTACAGCGCAGTGCCAAGCTGAGGAAAGGAGACCGCGGGAACAGGACGCAGATAAAAGACATGAAAGGGGTGTTCCAGAGAAATCAACGGGGACAAAAAAGAGAAAAAACGCAAGACGCAAACACACAAAACTGTAACGTTGGTGTAATGACGTTCGTTTAAACCCACACTCTTACGTCTTTCTGTTTAAGAACAATAGCAGCTAATTGACAACTGGATATCTACTGCGCAGTGCTCATCAACAAACGGGTTCCCATTAATCGCTGAAATAGTTTGCTGACATACTGACCAAGTGATCCGTGTTGGTACTATGACTAAGTTTAAAGCATTAAAGGCACAGTAGAAGATCTGAGATTTGGTTCAAAAGGATGTTTTTGTTCTGCTGGTTAAACGGCTCCACACATCTCGTGTTGGTACTATGACTAAGTTTAAAGCATTAAAGGCACAGTAGAAGATCTGAGATTTGGTTCAAAAGGATGTTTTTGTTCTGCTGGTTAAACGGCTCCACACATCTCGGTAGCACTCCGAGTTCAGTCTAAACGTATTTATTTGTGTGCCTGTGGAAGGCGTGGGACGCAAAAAAACTTCGTCCAATCAAAATGTTCGGCCCGGACATTACAATAGACTGTCCTGCCTGGCAACATATGTATTGGCATACCTCCGTGCACCCTGTTAGCGCAGACAGCTACGTTATCGGTGCGTTCCCGCTATAAACTTGCTGCATGTAATTACCTGTTTAATAAGTATCTTACGTTGGTTATTGTAATACTACGCGCTTTGTACTGTAATATTTACTCGCCGCTGAATTACACATGAGATAATCTGACTAACTCTGCCTAAGCATGTGCGTTCGTGTTTTGGAGGAGGCGCGGCTTTGGCTCGCAACGCTAACTTGTTATTGTTAGCCTTTCTGAAATCTCCTACTCTACCTTTAAATTAGCCCCGACATAACAGGTGCAACTGATCAATCTAAAATGCCCACAATGTTTGTGTGCGAATATGAACCCTGTGTTTCACAGCGACTCGATTCCGATTCTAACTCGATGCTTTCGAAGCGATTTTGCACGGATTGCATTGTGACCATTTCGATTAAGCAAACTGCTCTGCGATTCAGTAATTTCTTGGGACTGTGAGCGTGTGTGTGTGTGTAAAAGACACAGAGAGAAAATAACACCTCCTGCGGCGATAAAAACCCAGCTGTCTTTGAAATATGCGGGTTTCTGACTGCGTGCCTTCTGAAAACAGCTTTCCATGTGACATGGTGGGTGTTATGTGGGCTGGATACTTGACAATATTTTGTTGCATTCAGAGCTAGCAGGGCTTTTTTTCTTTGTCATGAAGAACATGTTTTAGCTTATTGTTTTCGGAGTTCTGATGCAACTGGAGCAGTGATCAACTCATTTCTGTTACTCATGCAGGGTCTGACATAGATACAGTTAGAAGCGATGCCGCAAGCCTTCGCATTAAGGATGAGGTCACTTTGTAATCGTATACCCATCTGTTTAAAGTCAAATCACAGCTACGGAACACATTCCGACAACAACTAGAAACCTTAACGCCGGAGCCAGGAAGCTGATCTCTTTTTACTTCTTTCTTTTTAGCTTTTCTGCTTAAAGTGACAAGAAAAATATGTGAACCCTTTAGAATGAACTGGCTTTCTGCAGTTATTTGCCATAAAATGTGATTTAATCCTCAACAATACACAAGCACGAGCTTCTTAATCTATTTCCTGTGTCTGTATTGAATACGGCCATTAACACGAAGCGAAACCACTGACAAAGTACTTCACCGAAAGCTAATTTGTCTCAGTGGCTCGCAACCCTTTGGTCCAATTCGCCAGATGTTTTCAGATGTGAAAGCTGAAACAAAATGGAGGCTGTAGCTGAAGCGCAAGATTTTTTTTTTAGGGTGATGTATTGAAATGCGTACAAGTTAGGGTGCGCACCACACCGATTCAAATGTGATGACAGATAGCCGTTTAATGTTGTTAATTACCAATAAAGCTACTAAGGCCTTGTCTACACTGACAAAGAACACCTGCTCATATGTGCAATTATTCAGCCAATCACGTGGCAGCAGGGTACTGTATACGATCGTACATTTACAGGTCAAAAGCTTTAGTTTAGTTAATGTTCACGTCACACATCAGACACATCAGAGGTAAAATAAAGTAAAATTAGTAAAATAAAGTTATACTGGGGAAAACTTTGCTGTCCTGGGATTCTGTCAGTGTGTGCAGGTTTTACAGCTAAACGGAAGCCCCACCTTAATTGATTAAATAAGTAAGTAGATGGAATAATGGTTGGAATAAAAACCTATACCCACAGTGACCCCTTTGCAGATAAGACCCAACATCCTTTCTCTAGATCAATGACAAAAAGAAATAAGCACTCTACAACCATGGTGAGCAGAAAAGCATCTCACAACCAGGATGGAATGGGCTGCAAGAGCGCACAGTCGATCCGGTTAGATATCTACACCATTTAAGTGGATGATGTGATGTGTTCACCAAGAAAAAAAAAAAAGACTTTGCACAGCTAGTATTGCGCATATGGAGGTCAGTCACATAGAAGGAAATACAAAGGATTGTCTCGCATACCAGGATGCCGCTAATATGTTTACCATGGCTATGCTCACGACTGAGCCTATAAGGTTCTTATAACGATCGGCAGCCTGTTGAAGAAAGATTTGTGAATTTTCTTACCCCGGGGTGAACAAATCATAAATCCATTAGCTAGAACTCTGGGCGACATGCTTTTCAAAGACATTTCTTAAGCATCCCTTTTTTAAGAAAGCACTTAGAGGAGTGTGACTAACAAACTAAAAGTCAGCATTTCATCAGCGATCATCTGGCAGCGTGTGAAAGATATTATTTCATGCTGGATAAAAGCCGGGGGATTTTTTTAAAATCAAATATTTACTCAAAAGATGAGGGCCGACGATGTAGGACATCATATTACTAAGGGGGGGGGGGGGGGGAAATAA
>JAOUQX010000015.1:12025336-12045793 GCA_028566295.1 Liobagrus marginatus
CATGTGTATGATGCGGCTCTTTGCAGTAACACAGAAAAAAAAGTGGCTCTTAGTCTCTGACTAGTTGGCCACCCCTGGTATAGGTGATAAAAGATCACAGTAAATTTCAATAATTACTGAAAATCCCACAGCGTTTTGACCAACGTATTACACATGACTACGCATAACTGACCAATCACAATTAGACCATGATCCACCTTTCAAGAACAGATTTTTTGTTCCTGAGTTAAAGTGTTAAATGTAGGACAGTAAGCAGGGATGTGTAATTTAAAAATGTGATCAATACAGCTATTGTACTTTAGAGATGGAGAAAGAAGTGGCTTTCTGATTAGCCGTTATCTCGTGCGTACATTCTGTGCAGTCGCTCCATAACCAAACCTAATGATGCGGATTAAAAACATAATACTGGATGAGAGATGATGCAGGACAGCTACGTGTTCGGTCAAAAACGGCTGTCGCGGAACGGTCCACTTCTTTCTTTCACAGTCTTGCTCACACTTTCGTAATCAATCGGCAATACCAATCCCATTTCACTACTTACCAGGCTCATTTCAAGTCCTTAATAATCTGGATTGCATCTGAGGTCCGATCCGAGGTGGATAGAAAATCCGCAGAAGGAAGCGAACGCAGTCTGGGTGTAAGCCTCAAACTGAACGAGCTCTCGCGTTCTGTCGTTCTCGTTCGTTCTTTCGGTGTCTGAGCACTGAGCGTATCCCACACAGCTGCATTACAGCTTTCTTCTCTTCTCTTCTCCCACCGATCGGGGAGGAAGTGGGCGTAAAGTGTCTAGTGCAGAGTATATAACGCACACACATATATGCACTTGTTCTGGAATTATTGTACTTGCCGTGTGCACAGAGACGACAGCGACGGTTGAAGAAAATTTCTATTCTATGCAGACGGTTAGGATAAATACTTTTGAACATATGCGCTTAATCTAAACGCTAATATAAATACTGCTCAGTCGGGATATATTAAGAGATAATGGATTTTAAGCAGCTGATTTTTCCAGGGCAACTGTCCACGCAGCCATAAATCATTTTCCTGATAATCGTCCAGGATAAAAGCATCACCTAAGCGAGTAAACCGAAGCAAATTATAATGCGATAACCACAAGTGAATCCTCTAACACATGCTGCCTACAGTTTAATAAAAATACACTACAGCTTACACATCATTCTAGGAAGCAAAGCATGAGCAGATGTTCCAAAGGGCAACCCAACATCCGTATTTCGTAATTAGAAATAACATCGGATCAGACGTCTGGAACGGTTTGGTTTCACATGCGACATAGAAGTGTCTCCGACCAGAAACTGCCTGCACACCACAGAGGTGTGATATCGCCAAGTGGTCAGAAATAATGTTTAACAAGAGGCAAGAAAGTGGAGTTTCACTTAATGGAAACAGGAACTAAGAAACTATTAATAAAACAGAGGTGCAGCCTAAAATGCCTCTTAACTAGTAAATAGCTATTGCTCAATCCTTAAGCGATACTGTTGCAGATCATTTTGTTTTTTGCTTGAATACATGGCAGCAGAAATTTCTGCACAACTGTTTGTGCACACACTCCCATGTTCATAGCCATGTCTGTGGTCGAATTTTCCTGTTGTTTCCTACACGGGTAAAATCCGTTCTGCATATCCCTCCCACTTCCCCTCACCACCAAATCATTTGTGCCCCCAAAGGAGATCCGCCCACAGTTTGAATACCACTATTGTACATCTTGCAAATATGAACTTGAAGCATGTATCTGCTTATAGAGAACGACTCATTATCCAGTTCTAAGAAATATAAACGTAGTTAATTACTGCGCACTATCTTATATTGTTCAACTATATAGCTAATGTGTTCCTGGTTATGAAGTGGTGGTGGTGGCTCAGTGGTATAAGGCTCTGGGTCAGTGATCAGAGGATCAGGGGTTCAAGCCCCACACAAGGCAAGCCACCATCATTGGATCCTTGAGCAAGGCCCTTAACCTCACCTGCTCCAGGGGTGCCGTTCGTTCTGGCTGACCCTGCACTCTGACCCCAGTGTTCAAATTTGTATGCTGGGATATGCGGAATCAAAGAATTTCACTTTATGTCATACTGTATGCTGTGCATGTGACCAATAAACTGAACTTGAACTTGAAGTGATGAGGGCTAAGCAGCTCTTAAATCCAGTTTAACACTTACAAAATAAGCAACTTAAACAGACAGTTTGATTACCAGCAACAAATTACTGACGGTCACTACATGCGGTCATTTTTTTTTAAATATCTTTCACAACTATGTTTTTTTTTTTTTTTTTTAAAGAGCATGTTTTGATTATCGTGACCAATTTCGCAACTATTTCAACAGGTGTACAATAATGTCTCTACTGAATATAACTCTCAAGCATATGCATCCCAACAACCATATCGCCAACCATCGTTCTTAATGACAATCACAGTGATTTTTTTTCATCGTTCTTAATGACAATCACAGTGATTTTTTTTCCTAACAACTACACAATTTGTTTTAAACTCTCTTGGATGATTTTACACGCAATCAAAATAAGTTTTTCAATCAATAATCATTTTCTTTAACAAAAGAAATATTCTATTCAATGGGTCTTCAGGAAAGCGGCCTTTCCTCGTGTTATGTGTTTTTGATATCCAAGTAAACCTGGCGATTGAGTCACGTGGCGACTTCTAACCAATTTTAATTGGCGGCCTCTGGAAATCACTGGAAACATACTTGGCACTCCAGAGTGACTTGAAACACGTTTCTGGTTGATTACACACTTTCACCAACTCAAAAGAACACGTAACAGTTAATTATTCATGTGTTTGTGGCGTCGTGCCGTTTGTTGCCCCCAAATACTAAAACATTACGTCATCGCGTACGACCGTGACTGTTACGTCATCAGCGTCAAAACCTGACCGTTTTGGACTTTAGTGGTTTTACAAAAAAAAAAGATTAACTATGTTTGAAAAAATGTCACCTTTTTAAAGTTTACAAGTTAGAATGCGAAGTCCAATGTTTGCTTAAACAGTAGAAGTTATACATATTAAAAATCAATTCCAACCGCTCTATCCGACGAATATTTGCGTAAAAATATATCGACATTATTAATATGTAGGACAGGATTTTAACGAGTCTTGACCCGTATGCTAAATGTCCCAAATCGTATGCCACTTGTCTGTATAAACGCACTACTTCTAGTACGGCATTATAGCTATTGGTCCCTATGTAGTGTCCTATGTATTTAGTAAATGCTATTTGGGATTCCACCGCATGCCGCTTTACAAAGCATCAAACGCCGCTTTGCCTCATATCAAACATTAGACGTCTGTCCATGTTGTTGTATAAAATACCGACAACGCAAAGCGTTTAATTTAAACGTGAAAAAAGGATTGGTTGTTAAATGTATGCTAGAAAATAGTCCTTTGTGTGTTGATAGGTGTTTGGGCTCAAAACACAAGAGGAAAACCGCAACACGACTAACCTTCATACGCTTGAATGTACTCCACTTGTTAGCACGCAGCTGGACAGTGTCGTTTCTGAGCTAGAATTCTGCTTATATTTTCGCGTTTTGGAATTTATTTGGCGTGTTCGACGAACAGGGTCTGTCACAAAGAGACAACGGCGTCGTCAAGCCCGACGTTTCTTTGACAACCCCATTGAAAGCAGTGGGCGAGGTTACATCTCAAACAGCTGTTTGCAAAATGGAGCTTTAGCCTACAGCCAATGGCTTTCCAGTACAGCTTCCCTCGCGCCAATGACAAGGCTTTTTGGTGTGGTTTCCGTCTGTTCGTGCCGTCGAAGCGTAACAAATAGAACGTCACCATATAATGTAAATAATGCAATTAATTTTCATTTACCTTAAAGGGTTCCATTTCTGTCCCAGGACCTCTGGTCTCATGTTCAAATGTAACACTACTCATGATAAATCAGCTGTGTCTTAAACACTGGCATGTAGAAGAAAATATCAGCACATTATACCACATTTGATTCATTTTCTATAACAAAAACTCTGAAAGTAGTTCCAGCTACAAGACAAATCACAGATATTAATGAGCCAGACTTTCGGACATGACAGCAAAAGGTATGGACTCCATAGCAGCTATTATCGGACTAAAGTAACCAAATAACAAGAGTTACAACCGATAAAAAGTTTATTTTGTTCCGTATCATGTTAAGTTACGTCAAGAGGTAAGTTGATGTCCCTACAAATACCGCGCAGTCTTTCAACATGGACCATTCAAAAAAATCTGACGTTTCATGGAAATCCTGTAGAATCCAATCAGAGTGACATTTGAAAGTGTTTTATTTTTCTGTGCCATATGCATCAGCCCTTCAGCCAACAGTTTGTGGGTTTAAGCCCTGGGTTTGAGCCTTAACACTGCCAAGCAGCCACTGTTGGGCCCTGGAGCAAGGCCCTTAATCCTCTCATTACATTTACAGCATTTAGCAAATGCTGTTATCCAGAGCAACATACATCTGAGCAGTTCAGGGTTAAGGGTCTTACTCAGGGGCCAGCAGTGATAACGTGGCTGGGAATCAAACCCCAGTCTTCAGATCAGCAGTCCAACACCTTAAGCACTGAACTACCACTTCCATCATGGCTGACCTTGCGCTCTGACCCCAACTTCCTAAGCCGGAAGGTATATGTGTCTATATAATGGCTTCCATATCCCAAATGATGTGTTTGGGCCCTACTTTTGTACCAACCGTTGTATTTCAGGTAGCAACTATCTCTATATGTCACTATAACTACTGATGCTGTATACAGTGTTTAAAAAAAAAAAAAAAGTAAAAAGACTAGCAGCAGGGCTTCCAGAGAAATTCATTTAAATTACAGAAAATAACCATTTCACCAAATTATCAGCAAAAACTATAAAAATACAGAATAGAATTTACGGTCAAAATTCATTAAATTACAGTATATTACTGTTGATAATATATTTTTAAACTATGGAACAACTGATAAATTACGTCAAATTACATAGAAAAACAAAACTTTAAAGTTAATTTCCATAAATGTAAGGATTTATTGAGTTATTTCTTGAGTTATACTAACAGTTATATAATTCAAAATATTTGGATAATAATTACTAATTATTATTAATATATTAATATTGAGTTATAGTAACTGCATTACTACTGAATTAACTGGACACCTATCATTAGCTAGCTATCTAACATATAAGCTGTGATTAAAGAGGGAAAATGTTGCTCAGTTTGAATTATAAACATGTTATTCATTGGAGCTATTTAAACTGAATCACAGATCCAGTGGTAATGGTAGTAGTAAACTAAACCTTTTCTTTAGGTCGTTAGATACCCATGTTAGTCCAACATATCCCATGCATTGATCCTACAGTTACAACATTGTGCCACAGAACATACTTTCATCTACATCTAAAGCTACTTTGTTGACATTAGCTACGTGCTTCCGGTGTGTGTGAACCTTTCCAACCTTGGTGTGAAATTGCAACACATAAAATTAAAGAGCGGACAGTCAGAGATTCCGTCCACCTTGATAAAAGCTGATGCTCCCACCACCATGCTACACTGATCGGTATGGTGTTGTGATTTATCCTGATTTTATTTATATATAAACATGCCATTTTTACAGAAGTGCATAAACATTTATTATCCATTGCATTTTACCTGGGGCATGATGTACATATTACTCATTAAATAAAGTCCCACAAAAAAAACATATTTATAATAAAATTTAAAACAAGTGAATCAAACTGACCAGCATTTTTTAATGAATTTATGATTCTTTATAATATTTACATGATCTCAAATAAGCTAAGTGAGTCCATGTAAACCTTTATTTCATAAGACTGTATTAGCCGATATCCAGTCTGTAAATGATACATTAATAATAAGCGGCTCTCAAGATTAATTAAATGAATTAAAATTAAATTAATCATTTCAGCCAATTGAATTACCTGAGTGACTCTGGAAAACTGTTGCTTTGACGCATTCCATAATGGAAATCCTGTTATTGTTTTAGCACTCAATCCGATTAAGTAGAATTGCCTTTGCGTGGTTTTATATAGTGTTTTAATGCGATGAGCGGGGAATCGAATGAACCGATTCACTTCAACGCGGGAATCAAGAGAATCAACTCACTCACAGTCCGTATAATAGCGCCATCTAATGTAATTGTTAGGAAGTATGTTAGGGGGTTAAAAATAATAAACACTAAAGCCAAAGCCAAAACAGTCAGGAAAGATGAACTAACCTTGGAGGGAAAAAAAAAAAGATAATTTATTTCCATAAAGGATTTTGGAATATTAACATAATATTGACATTCTTCCACAGCTAAGCCACAACACCCAAACGTATCTCACGATAAAGTAAAATAACATAACCTCCATAAAAATGTATTAACAGAGTGACCAAAATAGGTCAACACAGTAAGCATAAACGCATTGTACACCTGACCTGCAGCTTTAAGTGAAAACTTTGTGCGGTTACAGCACACACTGATATAATACACCGTGAGTAAACGTCATATGAAAAATAGCATAAAGAATAAAACTTACAGATAAAACATAACAGCGTAGTGCAAAATATGACAACACCTCAGTATTGCTTTGGGCTTCAATCCCATGATCCTTACATCAATCATTACATTGTATTTCGATTAAGGCAATACTTAGCTGCAATGTTACATTAGTTTAGTGTTACAAGAAGCCGTTTGCATGGTTTTGTTTAACATTTGCAGAAGTAAGCACAAAGCAATAGTAAAAAGGTTTTGAGCTTATGGTATAAAACCAGATTCTGTTGAAATTATCCAAAATCACATTACTAGGAAACAGCAAGTCCAGAACCATCACCTTGCGAGATAAGGCTGCTATAATAAAAGAAAACAACTACAGTAACATGCTTCCTATAAACTGCCATTTATGAATGCTTTATAAACGATAATGCTGCATCCCAACACTTTATTTAAAATCTCTGAACGTCACACAGGCCTAACCGTTGTCAGTTTAATGATTTCAGAAAAATAAATCCCAGATTTCTGATCCTAACGGTTAAAAATAATGCATCTTTCGGCTTTCTGCGTGGTGTGTCGTGACATCAGTAGCAATAGTACAGCTGTGAGCGCATGCTTCTGTAAGAGTCTTCATGCTGCTCGCGCTCAAATAGCATTGAGTCGGGCATCAGCGCTCCCTCCAGAGGCTCCGGCTGGCAAAACTCTACAATGAACTCCTCCTCGGCTTCTAGCAGCGTGCGAGTCCAAGCGCTCATGTCCAGTCTGCCGTCGACGCCTCCATATTCCTGCGGCAGCACAGAGCGTGGGATGACGCGATGCAGGGATGACAGGTCCGATCCGTGCAAGACAAACTGGGAGAGGGGACAATATTACCATTAATGCAGGAGTAAGGTGACGGGGAGTAACAAGGGACGGGCAAGGGAAGAAAATACTATTTGCATGTTAAATCATCATGTGTATAAGGAAAATAACTATTTGTAGATAATTACCCTTTCAGCCATCTTCTCCTTCAGGAAAGGCTTTATTATTGCAAAGATTCCCTTAAAGATTCGAGGCTCATTGACGATATTGACCGCCTTTATTCTGATTGGAAATCCATCCTGAAACATAAAAATCAACCAATCATTAATGAAAAAAAGAAGTAGGCCCCCTTTTGGCCAAATAAACCTGCTCTGTAGCCTGAAGGTCCTGCTATGCAAGACTACTTACAAGCTCTTAGCGAAGACTTACCTGAAGAATACTAACTACTTTCTTTGCCAGTAGAGGGCCTGGGTTGGAGGCCTGAGACAAACCGACTCCAGTATAATCCACCAGGATGACTATTCCATTCACTTGAGTCTCTTCGGGTTGAATCAACTTTTCTAGAGTCAGGTAAATGGCTCGAATGTTGTCCACAAAGGGATAGTCATTAGGTGTCCATTTCCCTGTTATCAAAACAAGGAAGTATTTTACGGTGATACTTACACTCAGTGGCGCTCAGGCTGGTGTAAAGGATCAAACCAATAAGTTATTTTGTGAGCTTTAGATGACTTATAAGTAGACTATAATAATTATTAGGGTGAATGTTTAATGTAAAAATTAATGTTTTTGAAATTCTTATCCCTCACAGGGTCACAGTTGAGCAGAAGGCGGGGGAAACACTGGATGAGATGCCAAACCATCACAATCACTCACACATTCACTACACTACAGGGCAATTAAGAGAAGCTGATCAGCCTATAAAGTATGTCTTTAGACTGCAGGACGATTTCTGCATACCCAGAGGAAACCCCTGAAGTTCAGGGAGAACGTGGTAACTCTGCACACACAGAGCAGAGGTCTGGGGAATCCAACCTACAGCCCTAGAAGTGCAAGGCAAAGCCACCATAACCCATACACAGAAAAGAATGTGTTTGCTAACGGATCATACTGCATCATATAACACTGTAGGTAAACACTCATTTAGTTATTTACATATACACCGATTTCACCATTCCGTAAACTGATGTTTTCTGAAAACTCAAGATTACGACTTTGTTATGGAATCATCAACAAGGAGTAAGATTTAAAATATAACATTTTCACTGAAACTCAATAGGAATAGATAGTTCTATGAACAAACATTTTCGCCATTATTTTAACTTTTTTGTAACTGCAAACGCGTCAATATTTTTAAGCACATTTGGCAGATTTGAAATATTAAACTGAAGTGAAAGCAATGAATTAATAGAATAAAATACTTGTGATAAATTTAGCATAAACAGTAAACACATCCGACAGGAAAGATTTGATTTAAATGTTAAATGAAGTCTATATCAACTGACCTGGCCGTAAGCAGAGAACGTAGCGGCCCTGGGGATCAGGTCTGGGCAAGACAGTAAGGAAACCTAGCTCAAGAACATGCTTCACTGACGAAGGCTTCAGGTCCTGGAAAACTTCAGGCCAGGTCCTCCTGCTGCTGTGGTAGTTGAGGAGCAGCTGCAGCGCACGGTCATAGTCAAACTTCCTGGCTCGGAGGAAGCGCAAGAGAAAAGCGTCGTCCAGCCTTGTTCTCAAACCGGAATGTTCTTTCAGGATCATGTCTCGAAGAGCCTGGACGTCCCGAAGACGCCACTCAGGCTTCTCCTGTAGCTCCTCTCGTGCCTTGGCTACCAGCTCTGGGGTAAGCGTGCACACGTAGATCGGTGGAGGAGCTCCAGGGAAGTGTATTCCTGCCATTGTGTCCACTGTAGGCCCTGGATCGCTGTGGCCATTTTGATGTGCCATTGGCTATCTTTGTGTCTAACAGAAGGTAAGGTGTTTAAAACATTTTTTACAACGAGCGTCTCCAGCAAATCTCAACATGCAAACAGCACACCTTTGTTTAATAGAAGGCTATTAAATAACAGAATATGTTAGTATAAACACAATAGTGTTTTTTAAGAATGCAATTTACTTATATTTCTTTTTTAATTTGTGTCTGACACTGCAAAGTGATTTATCAAGTAAGAAATGTGACAAAAAAAACTAGTGGATAAACAAATATGACCTGGCCTTGATCTATAGGACATTAGAAGATAACGTTTAAGATAACTGAATGAAATGTATTTAAAAAGAGATAAAGTTCACAACAAGATATGAATAATTCCATGCTGAATATTTGCAAGCTGTATTCAAACTAATAAAACGGAGCAAAGCGGACCTAAAGAAATTTTTTAATAAACAACACGACTGTAATTTTTGTGAACAATAATTTACAGCGAAAAATGGCTAAGATCTAATTAGCCTAATGCTAACAACTTAGCTAGCTAGTAAGAGCCCTTGCAGTCTATGGTGGTGATTATGTCGTAGCAGGTGGCGTAGCACTTTGATATGGTCATTAAACAAATTTTATTAAAAAAAGAAATATCCCAGCACACTCACGCTTGATATACTTTTTTTCTTATTTGTACAGATAATGTCTGTAAACAGTGATGAAATCCATTACAAAACAACTGCAGTAATAACTGACCTGCTAAGCAAATCTGCAATCAGTTCCGTGTACAGAAGTAGCGCCCTCGCTGATTGGCTAGTCTCTGGCACCTGCGCTGTCGCGTCACGCACATCCGGGTTGCCATATTGGGTAAAACTCATTTTGCAAACCTATCTTTTTTTCTAACAGTTGTACTTTATATTTTATTCCCAAAAGGCTTTTTGTACCATAATACAGTAATGTGACAAAAATTGTGTAAAATAGATAAAAAACAAAACAAAACAATATTGACCATATCACAAACAGATACACTTAAATGTTTTTTCCTAAATGTTTATCACAAAATTGGAAACACATTAGAAATAAGAGGCCCAAACTGTTCCAGCATGACAATTCCCCTGTGCAGAAATCCCCTGAGCGCCATGAAGACATAGTGTGCTATGGATGATATTTAGTGGAAGAACTTGGGTGTACCGTACAGATCTCTGACTCTGACTCAACCCCACTAAACAACTTTGGGTTGAACTGGAACCCTGATTGCACCCCCTCCCAGAATCTCCTCACCTCAGCATTAGTGTCTGATCTCACTAATACTATTGTGAATAAATAATGAAATCCCAACAGACACGCTCCACAATCTGGTAGAAAACCTTTCCAAAAATGTAGAGTTTTATTTGAAGGTTATTTTCGAGTAGGACTAATGTTAAAAAAAAAAAGTTATGGATATAATGTTCAGGTGTTCTAATATATGTGGAGCATTTAAACCATCTCTTTCCTTTTTATGTGTGGGACAAACTGTGAGCCACAACCTGTGTGTTATACTATAATCGAGACATAGGTATGCGGTTTGATCATGATGTCAGAATACCATTGACTTATTAGTCATTAACGTGTCATTTCATTAACGTATGACTGATAACACCGATATTATCCAGTCTCATTAACTGCAGATTTCGGAAAGAAGGCGTCTGGTTCTTTTTTAGCCTAGCTGTAATTTGGTTTATGACATTTATCAGTTTCTTCACACACACCCTAGCACGAGGATCCTTGACCATGATCTGCCACGTAGGCCGCCACTTTTATCGTCCTGTTTTAAAGCTGTTTTACTGCCCGAGAAGATTAGGAGATTAGATGGCTTCTTATTTGTCAGTGTTTAAACTTTTTTTTTTTTTTTTTTAGAAAACTGTTATAAACTGACTTTTCATTTGATTCTTCCTCATCATCATTTAAAAAAAATTAGAATACTTTTTTTCGCATTTATTTGACACAGCTTTCCGAGATGCAGTAAAAAGTATGTATGCTTTGTCTTTTTATAATTCTGTATATTGAAATTCAGAAAATGTCAGTAATCATTCAGATCTTCAATTGTTATTATTATTATTATTATTATTATTATTATATTCATATTAATTAAGCATCATGTGTATACATTAAATGGGAATAAATGAATAGGCTGAATGTGTTTATGTAAAAATATAACCTTGTTTAATAACCTGTTTATTTAAACACCTACACATGCACACACTTGTACGACTGTCGGCTAAAACCTTTAACACCAGTAAACCGTGATTTTCTATGACACAATGAACTTGCGTCCTAGTCATGGAGCAATGGGGAAGAACAGGACATGTCAGAAGCTTTTTTTTGGTCTTAAAACAGGTTTAAACAGTGGAAAATGTCACAACAAATATGTACCGGTAATCAAAAGCTAAAAGGAAAAGCATTTGATGTACATTTTCTATGATGAACAAACGCAGATAAACAGCTCATGAAGAGCACATTGTTCCCATTTATGCACATTACTATGTAAGCTTGTAAGGCACAATGTCGTTTATTCATAAGTACTTTTTGAAAAAATCATTTATATTAACTCAGTCATTCAAATACTGTACAACATACACATCTGATTTGGTTGCCAGATAGAAGGCTTGTTGTAACATTTATTTTATCCTAATGTACTAATAATAATATTAATATAAACATATTTGATAATTCTTTGCTGACATTTTGAAATATGAATTTCTCCTAGGGGAGTATAAATATGTACTGTACTACTAAAAAAACAGACTATTAGTCAGCTTGTTTGAATACGTTTATAAAAAGAAAAAAAAAAAGAATAATAATAATAAAAAATCTATTATACAATCCCAAGGTTTCTGCTCTTTTGGTCTAAATGTCATTATCTATGCCTCAGGGGCTTTCTCAATTTGTGGCTTACTGTGATGTTTAAACTAAATTTATTTTATTTTAATTTATAATATTTTATTTCTTATACCGCCCTCTAATTGATTACAAATAGACTAATGGACATTTAAAGGCCGCCTTAAAATTAAGTACGTTTTACATCTCTAAAGCAAGCCAGTTGTCCATGTCTAGTCTGTTTTAGGATGTGTAATATGTTTGTTGAGATAGTCAGATGCTTTCTTGCTTGGTGATTGTGGGTTGAGGGATGGCTGTCGGTTGTTTGGGCACCGTGGCTATGACGCCCTGAGCCAGTTTGTAATGCTCAGAGCCAGAAGCTGGTGGAGGAGACGGGATTGGAGTTTCAGGTGTGGCTGCGTGCACAGAAATGAAATGAAGAAGATGCATTAAAACCATGGCAAAGGTTCAATAGAACAGCACTGCCAACACACGCCAACAGCGGCCCTTTTGGACGAAGTAAGCCTGATTAGTTCGCATTGATTAGCATGTTTGGCTCGACCGTACACCAGAGGGTGAAACGTAAAAACCAGGTAGGGGACGTATTAAAGGTACTACATGAAAAACTCACACATTTGTCCGTTGTGGATTGGAGTGGCCATGCTGGTGGTCACGATGACGTTGTTGCTGAGGTGCTCGTGGACCAGATGTGGATGCAGAGATGGAGGCGCATGCGGGGTTTCATTAGCAGAACCTATAACAAAAATATTTTTTCCAAATATATAAAAGGACCACGCAAAAAAATGATACAAATCTGGCTTTTTTTTTTTTTTTTTTTTTTTTTGAATGATTACCTCCAAGAAGCATTTCCTGCAGAAGGTTGTCAATCTTGGCCATCCCAAATAGCTTAACAAATTGTATTTGCTCGATCATTTGCCAGGTGATGCTCTGTAATGTGGGTAACATAAGCAGCAGCTCGCCGAATCGCCCCCGTGAGTCATACTGCCGGTCGTTGATGTAGTCCTCTAAACTGACCTGCACCTGGTAACGCATCCGCTTGATCTTACTCGGATCACTCAGACCTTTCGCGTCTACCAAAGATGACACAAGGGGGCATATATTCAGGAATTAATATGACAGAGTCGGATCTTTTTAGCTAGGTGAATGTGATTTATGGAATCTTGTAGCTACCTGGATCAAAGAACACAATGGCCTTCAAGCAGGCATATTCATTATCATCTATTTGGAGCTCCTGGAAAGGAAGGACCAACTCATCAAGGATTCTGACTGCTACCCGACTCACTTCCAACTCAGGGCAATTCCGAGGAATTATATGGTCATTACCTAGAAAAGAAAACAATCGTGAATCCTACACAACCTCTATAATTCCATTTTATGATTCAATGGGTACATCTTACCTAATAGCAGAAGGTCCTTGTAAAGCATAGAGCGCTTGGCAGCTCCAAGCAGTAGATGTTCTCCGGCATGAGCTCGTAGCAATGCCACCTGAAAAACAATCGGAATGCAAAACAAATTGTCCAGGTCATGTTCTGTTGTCATACGACGCATCTTTTCACTACCTTCAATCCATGTACTTACATATATACATTTGAAACAAGATTTTTTATTTATTTATTTTCAGATCCTATTTATCACATACATGCAGTGAAATGTTTTTATTCCGCATATCACAGCATATGAATTTGAATGCTGGCGTCAGAGCGCAGGGTCAGCCAGAACAAACGGCGCCCCTGGAGCAAGTGTTAAGGTTAAGGTTAAGGTGCGAGGTGCGAGGCTTGAACCCCGATCCTCTGATCACCGACCGAGAGCCTTTTACCATTGGGCCACCACATCCCCTGATCTGTGTATGGGGGCGTAGGAGGTCCTTAAATTGCTTAAAATTAAAGGTTTGAGTTCATGCCACCAAGTTCGAGGTTCTCACCGATTTTAGGCACGAAGCTGAGAAAGTTTGCTTACAAGAAGATGCAGTGTCATTTATGAACAACGTCCACAAATCAGTTACCACATCCTGGTACTTGCATTGTTAATGATTCTGTAGGTCTTAAGGAGCATGTCAGTTTTCAAACCAGCTCATCACTTTCTAACCAGAGACATCAAAACACATTAACCACCGGCATTTCAGATTCCAACCCCCACCTCAAGCGCAACCCCAACTTCTATCTCCCATCTCCTTCTACGTCACGTTAAACATTTGAAATAGTGTAGATAGATTTTGTTTAAAAAAAAAAAAGAAAAAAAAAAAAAGACAAGGAGCCCCAGAAATAAATGTTTATTACGGCACTCAACGGTTCCTTCGGCAAGGGTTACACATCAATTTGATCGTTCATTAGATCAATTCATAAACTAACCCTTTGCCTTGGAGTTGCACCAAATGATTTTTTTGATGATTTCGTTCCCTCACATCGTCGCAGATTCTCGCTTGAAGTCTTACCTGGTCGTCTAAAGGAAGGTCACAGAAGGCTGGGATATATTTCGCCCACTCCACCAGTACCAAAAGTTGCTGTTTCATAGATTCACACACATCTGTAATGGTGGCTATCTTTTTTGTTCTGATGTCACCGTTCAGAATTGGACCCGGAGACGAGATCTACAACGTAGCGAAGAGGTCAATAGATATAGACCAAAAAAAAAAAAAAAAGAATCAATTCAGTAGCTATATAATGCTAAATCAAGAATATAGCCCAACCTGTCTGGAAAGGACATCAGCTTGGATGAGTGCATTGATGGACGGAAAGCTGCTGTCCTCGTAACTGGATCTTCTGGTACTGATTCGGTCTCTCTCGTTTTGTACGGCTGCGGCAAAGACAACAAAATAGTTGACCGGATTGTTCAATTATTTGAGACGAGGAAGTCGTTTTCTCATTTATCTCATTGATAATTGTAGTCACTATAACGAGTCGCTCCAAGCCAACCAGGGAGGTGGAGTACATCAGTGTTGCTTCTATTAGTCGAGGGGGAAAATGCTCAAGGTTGTCCTGTTTATCAGTGTGTAATTATGATGCCTCGGAACTGTTTGCTCAGCACGAGTTGACCATAGGCTTCAGTGCATTGTAGAGTGAACATTAACAAATCGTGCGTCTCACTCGGATGTTGCAATAGACAGCAGAGCAGACTTTCTGTCAGTCGCACCATGGCGCTTAAGGGCTTGCTTTTAGTCTCGTTTTGTTATTAGCGCTTTATTCACTATGCTGTGAAACAACATGAACGTACAGTACGTGACGCATACCTTCTTTTTTCATTCCGGCCCGAAAGCACTTCTTAAGCCGACAGTATCTGCATTGGTTCCTCTTGTCTTTATCCACTATGCATTGTCTGTTAAACCTGTAAACACACAATCGATCGATCGATTTAATAGTTCTATTTTCAAAGTCTATGCAGATGTAACTAAAAGACATCTAAGATTGTAGGGAAGTGGTAGCTCAGTGGTTAAGGTTCGATTCCCAGCATCACCAAGCTATGACTGCTGGGCCCCTGAGCAAGGCCCTTAACCCCGAACTGCTCGGATTTAAGTCGCTCTGGATAAATAATGTCAAATGTAAATGTAGGAAATGGACCGACCTGCACGAGTACATGTGGTTTTTGCGAACACTGCGTCTGAAAAAACCTTTGCAGCCATCACAGCTGGAGGCTCCGTAATGTTTTCCTGTTGCCCGGTCACCACAGATGGCACACAGGTTTCCTGTGCCCAGGTGATTGGCAGCATTCAGGTTGGCACCCTCAGCTGGAGAGGAGTCTGAAAGAAAATGAATCTCTTATAGACATTTTGCAATATTGTAATCGGATATCTATGTCTCTATCACTAACGTGTGCTTAGTGTGATTAGTCAGGTTGTAAGAACATGGCGGATTGATACTATTGATGCCAGGTTTGTTAAGCAGCAATGATTAGCATTTATTATGTATTGTATGTGCATGCTTAAATACGAACGGTGAAGTGGTGTAACATTTTTGTGCATTGAGCAACAGATCAGGATAAAAAAAATTAAAAATAGGAACATTTCTCATTTGAAAAATTCCAAAAGTAGTTATAGGTAAAATCTACACCAATTAAAAAAAAAAATCTCTATAAATAAATAAATAAATAAATAGGATAAATGACTTAATAGAAGATAAAAATGGCTGCCTGTGGACAAAGTGTTTAAGAAAAAAAAAAAAAAAAAAGTAAAGAAATTTTTTCCTGTCATTTACAGCAAACCCGTTTTAATAAGTCAATGATTATTCGTTTTGTTGTTTACTTTTGGGTCAAATACTCAAAAGAGCATTGAGTGATTGCATTAAAGCTAAACAGGGCAACAAATTTCTTCATCTGATCAATGGAAAACATGTTCCCTGATAAACTCTTTTTCAACTGATTCATTATCTGAAGGGGGGGGGGACGACCTGTGACAGATTTGACATCTGATGAATGCAACTAATCAGTCTTAAAAAAAGAAAAAAATTTAATATACCCAATAGTGCACACTATGTGATCGTGTATATTTTAGTGTGTGACCAAACACAACCCAGAAAATGAATACACACATTAAATGAAGATGCCGGATCAAGTTAATGGAATCAGTTAGATTTCTCATAAAAACAAGTCATGGGAGACTAAAAACTTAATGGTTCAATGACATTTTCTACAGTCTGGGTTCATTTATCTTGGATGTCAAACATCCCAGGACATTCTACTCTGAACGGACATCTTATCCTCAACCGTCCAACTTCGGGTAAGAAGAGCTGGATGGAAGGAATCATGTTGGGATTTCTGCCTGTGTAACTCTTAGGATGAAACACAATCCCAGCTTGCCTACAAGACAGAGCTTGTAGCCATAAGCTCTCTGAAAGCTTGTTGCCTTTGAGTCACATGCATGCTGCCCTGCCGTCAGAGTCACAATCAGTGTACAGAAACATTCAAAATAAGCCACTGCAGCCAGTGAGTCATGCTAAAACGTCTATAAAAGAGTGCGAAACTCATTAAACCTCATCATCCCACAATTGACCAAACATTCACTAGCCCATATAAACTCAGACGACTCAAAGTTCAGCTGGGAGGAGGACTCACCTGTGCTCATGGCGAGCACTTGCATGTTCTCAAACTCCAGTGTGGTGTAGGCCGGGTCCAGGGCCTCGCTGTAGTCTGCCATCTCCATGTCTGCTAGTGCTTTGGACAAACGCATTCTCAGCTACCTGACACTGGGGGCAAAGACTTGTGCTCTTCAGTGGAGTTTGAACCCCCCCTTCTCTTAGGGCAAGCCCCACCCCTTTAGAGAGGTAGACACCTCTAAGTGAGATGGGGCAAAGATGACACTTAATTTTGATTGACAAGTCAGACTTCCCACTTTAGGCCACGGCCAGTTGTGGTGTGGGTTGGACCTTAAGTTAATCATTTTCTTGCTTTTCAAGTACTAAATCTGAATAGTGTTTTTAAGATATGGACAAGTTCTTTCTCTCGCTCTCTCTCCCTCTCTCTCTCTCTCTCTCTCTCTCTCTCTCCCCCTCTCTCGCTCTCGCTCTATCAAGATCCGTAAAGGTTTAGCAAGTTCATGACTGGTTACAGTACATCCTGTCCATGTTGTTTTTCTCTACTTACATTTATTGGCCTGTTACACCAATCCAGTCCAGTTTTCAAATATATACAGTACCTTGCATTTTTTATCTTGATAAGGATATCTCATTCGATTCACAGAATTTTATCACCGATATAACTGATACCTAAAATTCTGAGGTAGGGCACAAAAAAGGTTTCTTCAGACTTCTTCAGACCTGTCTTGTGTGCAATGCTTTTCTTCCAATCAGCAAATTGTGGCCTTTATGTAAATGAACTCATTGTTTACTGAAAACCCATACACACCTAATCTGTCAATTTGGGTCAGAGTATGGAGAACAATACACACTTTTAAGCATTATGCTAAACACCATCGTCATTAATAAGTAGTGTTCTAACTGGCCGAATAGTTTATAAGAATAACAAGAATGAATAATATGACCGTTCCCAGACAGATTTCATAATCCATAACGAGATCGAGACATTTTATTTAAAGTAGAGACAGAAATGAGAGAAGACTTTATAAGAACTTCCTAAGGACTCCGAAGACTTCCTAAGAGAGTAGGAAGAAGAGAAGTTTGTTTAAAAAAAATATTAGGGGGTTTTGACATGAACGGAAAGAGGAAAAACCATATATGGTAAAAATTCGGTCGATAAGACAAGCTGAGGCCAAAATTTGTTACTAAAAAACATACGTGAGAAGGAATTAGGAAAAATATTTTTGAAGGTTGTTTATTTGTATATAAGACCAAGGTGAACGTTTTTTGGTCGGGGTACATCTGATTCACGTCTGTCGGGTCTACACTTAGTTTCATCATTTTATTTTGTCCACTCCTGGGGCCCCTGGACCGGCTGTTTCTCTCTCATCTGGGACTCCTGGTGGTCCTTTTTAATTTGTTCTTTATGATTTGACTGAATTTGATCAAAGTTCTAAAAGGCTAGATATTGAAATTGAAATGAAACTGTAACATAAGATTTAAGCAAAAATCTTGGCCGAACCAGCGTAGGTGTCTGGTACGGTTCCGAGAAGTGTAATTATCCTTTTAATGGCGAAGTTTAATGGCGAACGATAACTGGTGGACCATAGTCCTAGCCAACCCAACATTGTTTTGAAACCAAATCAAATAACTGAAAAATTTTACCTGTAGTTCTATTACACCAGTTTTTCTTCCAAATGACCATAAACCGACATGGCTTCCTTATCAGATGTTTGTTTATTCTGCTGTTTATTATTCATCATATGGATTGATGAAAATGATTTAGCTCAAAACCAAAGACTAGAAAGCTAAAGACCAAAGAGTAGCTTAGAGAAAGAAATTTTAACACGGGGACTTTCCTCGACTACTCAATTCATTTACTCTCTCTCTGGTCTGCATGGTGACCTGACAACATGGTCAATGACAAAATCTGAATAAAAAGGTGCTGTATGTGTAAATAAATGTATTTATCACTGTTTTTATTTATTTATTATTAAAACAGAAGAATATGACCCTCCAAGAAGCTAGCCAAAAGTGGTACCAATTAACGAGCAGCACTATGAATGAAAATTTTAACACTATTGGTTGACGTGTCTTACATACACTCCTAATCAAACTAGCAAAATCTGAATTCTATGTAGGAAGAATCTTTGTCGATTTGCTGAATAAAAAGTGATATGACCTGATTGAGAAGCATCACAAGGCCATAAAAGATGTAAAATCCAACAGGTTAATAATAGAGAGGTAAGTAGGACACAAATGACCATTGATACAATCGCTACAACCAAAGGACATCTCTTACAAAATGCCATCCCTGTTCTGATTCATTAACTGATGCCATTTCTTAACTTCCTGATATACATTATGATATATATGCTGACATGTAGAGTTGTTTTAATCCAAACGGAGTGTATTGGATGGGCAAACAAGCACAGTGAGTGCATGAGTGTAAGGGCATGGGCAAACACAGGGGAGGGTATATTTGAAGAAGGAAAAGTGACAGTACAAAGCAATGGGTCAATGTTCCCCCAATCACAAAGTCAACAAGGGGAGTAAATGTACTTTCGTGAATCTGATCACACAAACACACACACACACACACACACACACACACACACACACACACACAAA
This sequence comes from Liobagrus marginatus, assembly GCA_028566295.1. Taxonomy (NCBI): domain Eukaryota; kingdom Metazoa; phylum Chordata; class Actinopteri; order Siluriformes; family Amblycipitidae; genus Liobagrus; species Liobagrus marginatus. Next base: position 12,045,041 of record JAOUQX010000015.1, read on the forward strand.
TGTCACAAACCCCACTGCCAGCTCACGTGTCATCCAAGTTGGCACCAAATTTGGGACTCACCAGTCATTCTACACACAACGACGAGTGCATATCATCAATCGGTTAATGTCAGGATGCAAATGTTCAGTCGCCAGATTGTTCTTAATTACCTATATTCACCAATGCGTTGACGCTATGACCCCTGGTATATTTATTCCATTTGATTACTGGTAGAAATGATTCCAAAATGAGGCAGACTAAAATTGTTGTTTGGAGTCACGTGGAAAACACCTAAACTTACTACCAAACTGGCAATTTAGATATGGACAAGAAGCATGTGGTATGGACTGTATGCTCATTATCCTATTGTAGGTTATGCATTTCAAGTACAATACAGTATAATACAGTATTATATTAGTAATAAGGAAATTTCTGGTAGCAAAAATGTAGTCAAAACCTTCTAAGTGGCGTATATCGTGTTTTTAGGACTTCTATCTATCTATCTATGTATTTGTCTGTCTGTCTGCCTATCTGTCTGTCTAAAGGCTTCTATCTATCTATCTATCTATCCATCTATCTATCTATCTATGTATTTGTCTGTCTGTCTGTCTGTCTGTCTAAAGGCTTCTATCTATCTATCTATCTATCTATCTATCTATCTATCTATCTATCTATCTGTCTGTCTGTCTAAAGGCTTCTATCTATCTATCTATCTATCTATCTATATATCTATCTATCTATCTATCTATCTATCTATCTATCTATCTATCTAT
>JAOUQX010000015.1:12108244-12120410 GCA_028566295.1 Liobagrus marginatus
GGGGGGGGGGTTGGTTGCATATAAATACTACTAACAGTGTGTACAGTAATTACAAATTACAGATGTACATCTATCATTAATATGTATATACCAATGTATGTAATACAACAGTTATGGGAATAAATACTAGTATTAATATATACTGTACTAAAATACAATATACAATATGCTATGCTAAGTATATACTCTAAATCTGTACACGATATAGGTATACATTATATGCACATTCTATACATATATAATTGATTGGGCTTTAGGCATTGGCTCAGAACCAGAGCGTTATTTATGTCCTATTTGCATAGTGTAGATTGCGTAAAGGTGGTGACTACAATATTGAAGCTCTTTCTTGGTTCATGACACCAGGCAGGAGTCCAGTGTTCATCACGGCAAAAGGTTCCAGATGAAGAGGGGAGAGAGAGAAAGAACATGATTGATTTGTAGACTTGCGGAGTGGGGATTAGAGGAGGATTTGGCAACATTACAGCCTGCGAAACTGTAGAAAAATCACAGAATTCAAAACCATACAGATGAGCTTCAGGTCTTCAGTGGAAATGTTTCACGGTTCATGAACCGCTTTAGTTCACTGTAGAAGAACTGCTTCATTTTCCTCAGCGTGTACAAAACGAGTCTCACAAAATAACTATTTATAATTTGTAACAACAGAACCGTGGTGGAGTCGTTCCCGTTTGTTAAATATATACAGTATGTCGAATAGCGGTTCCTCTTGTTTTCCTTTTCTCGGTCTGGTTCTTCTCCAAGCATTTCCAAGAAGCATGTAGTGAAAGACTGTGTTATAACATCAACAAAGTCATCCTGGTCGGACCAGGAGTCAAAAGGCTGACACTCGTCATGCGGACAAGTTGAACAGCGGGTCATAGCACAGTCCTGACTCTAGTCAGCGACGCTTGAACCACGAACGGACAAAGTTCTCCACGAACTCCAAATGACTTTGATTGATATTGTGACCGCAATACCGCTATAGTCAGGATGCAGAAGTATGTGGTTTGACTCGATAGCTTTGTTGAGGATACGGTAGTGTTGTTGGAACATGCAGTCTTGTAGGGAAGGAAGGGGAGTCGTTTCTGTGAAGGCAAGAAATTCTGAAGGTTTCTGTCAATCTAACAGTCTGGGATGCGTCCATACATTTCTTTATTTCTGACCATGATTATATTGTGCTTTTGTCTAATTCTATTAAATGAAATTGTATAAAATGATTAAATCTACCGTAAAAAGAAAAAAAAACCTGATTTAAATGGTTTGCCGTGTCATCATTTTTGTCAGACTATGACATACTGTAGCAGTATCTCAGCTCCCTATATAATAAGCGCTAGAATTTGTTTACTTGAAATCTGTCGGTCCGATAGCTTTAACGTTCATGACGCGGAAAACGCTTTTCCTCGTGTGTTTATTTGGTTGTGACGCTGTAAATAAAGGTAACGTCGCATTAACGGACTACACATGAATTGTGACGCACCACGTCGCTGTAAACATAGCTAACGTTCCCGAATCCTTTAATAACTTTTGCGCTGCATGGAAAGCCAGAGGCACGTTGTAGTTGATGGTGGAACGAGGGTTAGTCACCGGATCGGCTTTATCGGCACCGACGGAGGAAGGATCATTCCAGAATCAGAATGGTTGGAGTGTGGGATTCGAAGCAAAGTCGTTGTATACTGTATAAAACTCTTCTGCTTGATACACTATGATTAAAAATGTCTGGACGTCAGCTGTTTGCTGCCGTGTTGTTCATGGATCAGATAATTGTTCATTTGTAGTACTAAGGTGAACGAACTAACTAGCTTGGAGTACATCATTACATTACAGTTGTTTTTTTTTAGTTTCCTGGCAACCGAATATCGAACCGAGGAAATTTTTCTTCTTGCTATAAGTATGTTACTTGTCTATCTTTGTATCTATAATATATAGATTAAAGTTTGTGGCTGGTGACTAGCAAACCTCCATGTGGACCTTCTTTCAACTGTGTGTGTTTGGGCGCTGTTGCGTTAGGTTTCCCTGGCTGGCACAGAGCCCTGACCTGAACTCTTTGTGTTCTATGCCCCAAGCCTCCTTATTAACAGCAATGCCTGACCAAAGAAATGCCCAAATGTCTTGTATTGTAAAGTAACCCCAGAGCGGCAACTCTATTTAACACATAAAGAAAGGTCAAATCTGTTGTTCAGAAAGAACATATGACTGTGGTCAGGTGTCCACAATCCTTTTTTTTTTTTTTTTTTTTTTTTTTTTTTTTTTTTTTTTTTTAAATGCCCCTCTCAAACCTTTTTGACATTGGTTTTAAATGATTATATTATACTATTTTAAGGAAGTAAACAAAAAGCAGTCAACAAATTTGCTGGATAAATGCGAACCAGATGGCTGTGGTATGCCTGTAGGGTCTCACTTTTTTTTTTTTTTTTTTTTTTTTTTTTTTCTTTTCTTTTCTTTTCTTAAATCCTGGCTTGAATGGAGAATCCGGTCCTCTGTTTGTTTCTCTTATCCCCGCACCACACAGACGATATCATTACGGTATTTGAAAACAGGAACCTGCGTCGCCACACCTTCACATTCACCAGCTCTCATTTGGAAGCAGACTGGGAGATTATTGTAAAGAAGCACAGTTCTTTCAGCCCAGGTCTCTCGTCGTCGAGCGCGAGTGGCACCAATGAAAGCATGTGTTTGTTGATTGCGGTAGGCAGGACGCGCCGTAATTGGTGTTTTTTACTCGCATCTCCGAGGGCAAATGGAGGGGGCACCTTGCTACTTGGTGTCAACAGAGGAAGGTGGGTGGTGTTGATGTGGCAGGAAACGTAGTTTTTGGAAACACCTCTTTTACAGACTTTCCATCTTGGAGTTTGTAATAAGTGGCGAGTGCTGCAAACAAATATAAACATTTGAAAGAGACTGTCAAGTGGTGCCGCGAACAGTCTTCTCGCTTCCTTTCTTCTAAACTCAAACGTCAAAATCGTTTGCCTTGTTTACTCTGCATCCCACACGGACTTGTGAAGACGTTTCACTATTTGGTCCCCCTGTCTCATGTTTGTTTTCCCTCATTCCTGTCCTCAGTCTCACCGTCTGTCTTCAATGTGACCTCTTCACCTGAGACTAGAAGGCTTAATTAGATCGCAGTAACAAGATGGCGTTGTTTTGTAGTAGTGCTGGTGGTAGCTCAATGTTAACGCTCTGGGTCAGTGATCATCGGGGTTCAAGCGTTGCACCAGGCAAGCTACCATCATTGGGTTCTTGAACAAGTCCTTTAACCTCACTTGCTCCATGGGCGCCGCTCGTTCTGGCTGACTCTGCGCTCTGACCCCAGCGTTCAAATTCGTATGCTGGGATATGCGGAATAAAAACATTTCACTGCATGTATGTGTATGTGATCGATACGATCTGAATTAGAATTTTATGAATTTCTTTGTTTGCATGCAACTTTCCCCTCAAAGAAAGGGAATTCTCGGCTGTAAAGCTGTCGTTTAGTTTGCAACTTTGCCGCAACGTATGCCAAACGAGGACTTTGTGAAAACACGATTAACGCTAAATTAACGCTATTAAATTAGCGTAAGTAAGCGTTGCTGATGTGGAACCAGACTCGACACAGCCACAAATTGGAAAGTCACACCCGTGTTGGAATTCTGAGGGGTCAGCTATGACCTGCCGTAGTAAACTAGGCGATAAAACCCTGAGATACTCGGCCATCCTTTCAATATGGCAATTACCTGCTCACAGCAGCAACGCGTAACCCTTCAGTAATGCTTGGATGCCGTGCACGGCTGTTTTGTATCAGTCATTAAGCTGTCGTTTCAGGCAAAATGATGACCGGTGTCCGAGAGAAAGCAGGTGTGCTCTGGCCATCGTTATCCTTCTTGAACGGTTTCCAAAGCTGCATGTCTGGGCTTCTCCTGCAGCTGGAGAATATTTCTGAGAAACCTCTTCTCTTGCTGCTGGTCAGCCTTGAGTCTGCTTTGTTATTAGTCCCAAGTTGGACCTCCCAATGTGTTGTGGGACCGGCATGATGGCGTCAAGAACAGCGACGGAATACAGTTGATCTTGTAGGCTATTCCTTGTGGTCATGGTTGACCTTTTAATGATTGCAATATTTTGGAATGAACACGTGTTGGTGTGTGCGGTCCAACAAATCCAGATCCGAGTAAAAGGTGCCCTTTTCAAATGATTCTTCGTTTAAAAGGAGTTTAAACAGCATCCAGTTGAGTTTGAAAGAGCATGGCCCGGGGTCCGGCACGCTATGTGTATATTTTCACATTGGTGCAGACTTTCAACCAGGTAAATAGCTAGCTAGATAGAAACAAACAGCACAAATATGTGTTATCATGTTAACCATTCATTCATCCTTAGGTGCCACCTGTTTCTGGCCACTGTTTGCAGTTCTGCTATTAGTTTGTTCATTTTTTGCAGGATAGAGCTGTCTGAATTGGTCATGTGACGTTACAGACAATAGTTAAATAAAGAAATCTTATACTGGAGTGATGTAACCAAGATTGAATAATCTGTTCCTTTTACATTTCCTGCTCCCTTGTCTATTTTCCAGTGATTCCCATGACAGAGTTTATAAGTTGTGTCTGGTTTAGGACACACCCAGGTACAGCTACTTAACTGTTCCAGATACCGTCGTTGTGTTAGACCCCTATTGTGTGTTGTGCTTGGAAATGAATAGACTCATTCAGGTAATCAGGCTTTTCTTTTCTAATGATGAACTAGATAAACATTCAGGGCAAGTGCAAATAAGCCACACCGCAGGGCGTGTCTGGACCTGGCACTAAACTTTCTTTTTTTTTAACCTCACAACATCAAAATCTCAATTCCGTTTCTGTTAAAGGACACCGAATGCCGCGAATGCGTGCGACATTTGAAGTGGCCCCTTTCCAGGGCCCACGGGACGCTTTGATCCCCTTCTAATGGCCGCCTGTAACTTAGCAGACTCCAGCAAAATCCATGTCTCATTAAGGCTTTAAAACACCTGAAGCCTTTGAAGGAGCTTTTGCACTGATGTAGCGAGGCAAGGTCCGCTTGGGTCTGTTTGTTTTCGTATTCGGTCCGGTGAAGGGGGTTGGAAGGAGGTTAAAACCTGCCAGAGAGCTTTGTGTTGTGGATGCTGGTGGTACAGTTTTGCTTTTTTATTTTTTTTTAAAAATTTTTTTTTAAATAGTGCCACACAAGTAGTTTTACAAAATCTTGTGGTTCACACACACTGTTTAGATTTTGAGTTATCCTTTTCTGATGTAGAGCCAAAAAAGATAATAGCTTTATGTAAGCTAAAATTTCACAGGCCGCTTGTTTGATCGTTTTCTTTTTCACTTAAGATCGAAATATATATTTTAAATAATCATAGCGTTACAAAAATAGCAATCAAATGATAGTGTAAGTAGTATGTATGGCAAATTGAATAGAGTCTGTAATAATAAGAATAACTGCATATTTTCTAGCTAGCATGTTAGCAGCCTCGCGTAGCCAGACCTTCGACTTTTAATTGCTAAGAGGGCATCTAACGGACGTGTGAAGTGACCAATCGCAGTTCATTTTGTTCGGCGTCATGTTGTGGTACATCGCGATGATGTAAATTCAGTGTCGCTACAACAACAGACCGGCGTACAACCGTAGATCATTCGTTTTAGAAAGTCGGTCAAATGTGAACGAGTCTATACCGTTAGCTTTCTGATCCTTGTTGTAAACATGACCGCTTTCTAGTTCCGCATGCTTGGCTTTCAAGTTCAAGTTTTGCAATTGAGTTTCAGACGAGTCGTTCAAAAATGCGCCCCTACCAGAAATCCTGAGGATCCAACCAACGATATTTAACTGAAAAATTATAAAAGCATTTTTTAGTTTTGCGCGAATCATAAATCAGACGTTCAGCCAACGGTTCTTAGGAATAGCATGTTGGTAGCTTACATCGGTCTCATGGAAGGGTGCAGTGGAGAAGAGTGGGTTATGTTTCACTTCATAGAAGTGCATTTGTTCAACAGTAAATTATGTTTTAGCTTTTTATTGCACCGTTATCAGTGTTGATTGCAGGTAATCATTATAAACAACGTACAGGGTAAAAGCCGGTTAGCTAGTTAGTTTCACTAACATACAGGAGACTGCAAGCCAGTTTATGGTTTGAGTTTATTCCGTTTACCCGAAACACTATAGTCTAAAGTATATGTTAGGGTTATACTTTAGCTATAGTCTAAAATATATGTTGAAATCAACTGATTTATACTGATGCAGTGTGCGAGTATGTATATATTTCTTGTGATAGAAGTAAATCTTTTTAATAAATGAATTAATTCATTCATTTAGAAAGAAAGAAATCATTGCAAAAGATAACCCTTCCCCCATTTCCTTTAAAAAAAAATGTTATTTCTATAAATATTTTTAACTGATGCAAAATTTTTACGATTGTTGTTTTGAAATATAATTGGATTAATTATTAGCCGTTGACCCTTATTTATAGAAATCCATTTTTTCATTTTGTAAGACCTAATCGAGGCTCATAAATAAATTGTAAAGCTCCAGCATATAGGGACGTCTGGACAAAATGAACGAAATCAAATTACACCCAAGATTTCTGGCCCATTGTTTAATATAACATGTTAAGAAGGCAGTTAAAGGGAAATTATGGAAATATCATAGGAAACAATCTGTTCTTGAATGTCTAAACGAGAAATGTGGAGGATTTGGTTTGGCGACGTTTAATCTGGGTTTCATTACAAGGTGAGACGGAGATTACCGACGCAATCTTATCTGTTCTTTCATTAAGCCTATTATTATGTCCTCTATTATTAGGATTTTTTTTCTTATCATCGACACATTTTGCACAACGCGTTCTTCTAGAAATCGAAATAGACTTTTCTGCTAAATACATTCAGCAGGACGTTATCCGAAGGATGAAGAAATTCTAATATTTATTATGTGCCAGGATTACGCTGTAATTACTGTTTTATTATTAAAGCAGTTCATAACGGTACAAATCTTACACTTATGTAGTCTTTGGTTAGAGATATCCCAGACACAAATCATTAGATACGGCTCGTTTTGCGCTCTGTAGGATCTCATTCCTGATTCATCCTGCTGCGTTATTTCTAGTCGGGAGTCATTGCTTGGACGGGTTCAGGATGGCCAAACAGTGACTTCGAGCTGCTGTCGCTGCGGTGGTGCTCGGGTTTCCAAAATTGGACTTGTGATGGCTTTGGCAGGAAGCAATTAGTGTTAAACCTGCGATGAACTTTGAAACGAAGCTGAATTACAAGTTCTCAAAAGCTTCTAGTCGACGATTCTGCTTGGAAAGCTACATTTGTAGTCAGAAAGTTGTCACCCAGATCAGGATGGGTTCCCCCTTCAGACTGGGTTCTTCCTCTGGGTGTTGTTGCCTCAGGCTTGCTTGTTGGGGATAAATACAAATTTAATTTTACAAAGTGCAATTTTTTATTCTGGATTTTTTTTATATTTCTCTAAAACTGCTTTAAGACAATGCAATTGTTTAAATCACTTTACAAATAAAATCAAATTAATTCTTTCAATGTTGGAGGTTTTAAGAGCATCCCACCCTGCAGGAACATGTTTCATATACAGTATTGTTGCAGTTGCAGTACAGTTTTGTTTTGTTTTTAATGCTTTATCTTAACGGTAAAGTCCCATTGTGACTGTTTTTTTTTTTCTTCCAGTAAATATGAGCAAGACCTATCATCAAAACAAACATGTCGAGACTATACGTTTCCCGTACACGCCTCATCCTTTTGTTTGTTAATCATCACATCCATGTCAGTTGGTATGAAAGTGCAGAAGATGTTTCAAAGCTATTTAACTTTCTTTAACGCTTTTAACGGCTGGCTACCAAAACGCACGACAACAGCATGTTTCTAAACCGGGCTGTACAGATCCTGTATCATGGCTGTCTCGAACATGTTATCGAACCATACGGCTCGATAGAACGTCTTTTTATGTTGCAGCAACATGAAATTATTCCTTCACTGGAAATGACTGACTTAAACACTGTTCCCTCATGACAATGCCACTGTGCACAAAGCCGTGAGCTCCGTGAAGACTTCAAGTGTGTTCTGGTCGGAGTTAAAGAACTTGTCCTGCACAGGGCCTTGATTCTGACTCAACCCTACTGGACACCTTTGGGATGAACTGGAACACCGACCTTGCTAAAGACCTCCTCACCCAACACGAGTGTCTGATCTTACTAATACTATTGTGTCTGAATGAACACATCCCCACAGTCACACTACACACACTAGTGTAAAGCCTTGACTAAAGTGTGGGGGTTATTATAGAAGTAAGAGTGAGACTACATCTGGTATAGGATGGTAATTTGGATACACATAATGTCTTAGTAGACTTTGTTTGTTTCGTAACCTGTGAATGATCTGTTTACTTGGAAAACGGTAACCTAGTATATGGGTGCATGATTTACTGTGCCGTTACCGTTATTGCCAGTTCTGATGTTATAACATATTCCACAACCGCCAATTCAAAATTCATTTTGCAATGTATTCTGGTTGGACTAATTATAAATTAATTTGACCTTCAGTACTTTACCACGACCGTATGTGGTATTTTAGTTGAATGCAGTAATTCTGTTAAATTCTATTAAATTCAAACATCCTCACACTATTTATAGATTTTGTGCAATTCCAAACTAGTCCGTCTACTTCACAGCCGTGCTGTCTGGGTTCACTTTCCATTTTTCCCCCCTCTTATTTTTTTTCTTTCTCCGTTTTTGTCGTTCATGCTTTAATCGTTGCTTTCTGAAGTCAAAATTCTTGAGTGGGACACTGAGAGATTGTTTTGAATTTTGACTTGAGTGGCCTAAATTACAGCCCGACTCTGACTCTGGCAGGGTCGGACCGTAGGCCGATGCGACAAGCAGACATTCCTCCTGCTGAGGAGAAGAGTGGAGGAGGAGATGAGTGTTTCATGATGAGATCCATGTCTGCCAACATCTGCCACTTTGGTACTCTTGGACTTGAACACAGCTGTCCTGCATCAAGGCCATCCCTCTAACTCCAGAGTCGAAACCTGGAAAGTTAACAGTTCTCGGATGAATTCGACTTGCCTTAACAGGGAACGGTTATATATTTCGCAGAAGTCTGAAAAAGGGTCTAGATAAATTTGTGGGGATCTTTTTGGTGGTATAGTTTTTAATATCTGTTTTGATATACATTCCAGTTAAGCCAATGCTTGGCTCCCTGACCTTAAATTCCACAGTTGGTTTGAAAAGGCTCTGCTTTATGAGCTTGAAGACGTTGAGCTCGCAGATGAAATCAATTAGTGCTGGAAGTGCTGGAATGTGCAGAAGTGGTCTGGTCCTGATTTAGTGGCGTGGTCCGTGTTTTGGGGGTAGTCCGAGGCTGAAAGTAGGTCAAGTTTGGCCTTGGCTGCGTCGCCATCTCTGTTCTCTCGGCTCTCGATACCATGGGAAGATTCTGGACTCATTCAGCATAGTGATTCGTGTGGCTTTGCCGTTTTTCTGGACCATATCCTTTTTGGTTTCACTCTTTATCCTTTTGTTAGCTTTGCTGTTTGAGCTTTTTGTGGTATGTTTATGCAAAGAAAAGTCTTTTTAAATGACGCCTGGGACTTTTGTAGGTTTTGAGTTAAGGGGGAACAACTGTTGGCCTTTTTAGTGGTATTTTATTCTTTGAGGCTCCTGGAACAAATCACTGGCTTCAAAATACTTGTCTCGGTAGCGCAATACCGAATCGGAATTGTAGTATTTCTATAGCATATCTTAAAACCTCATTGACCAATGACTGTGTAACCACATGACAATAATAGATGAACGCTAGAGATTAACATGTTAAGTACCACTTTTAGTAAGTGATTTGTTACAGTGGAGTATCTAACTGCTTTGCCATCTATCTTGGCTAATCAACCCCTGACTACTTGTCTCATTTAATCATTTATTGTCTTCTTGAACCTACAAACCAAGCTTACCATTTAATTTTCCACACTTGCATGAAATGTACTTAATGAAATGTGCTTAATGCACTTAAGCACACACAATGTTATCATATTTCAGCCGTCTAGTTAGCGTTTCATTTTATTTTATTTTAAAGCTGAACGTTTATCAGGGGTTTATTGGCTTAATTCATGCCAGCTTGCTTGATTAGTTGTCAAAAAAATTGACATTTTTATTTGCTCAGACATCCTGTCAGAAAACATTGCCTGGTTAGTTCATGCTAGCTATCGAGCAACCAAAGCTGTGATGATTAGCAACATTTTTATTACATCTCAAAATTCCTCTCAGCCAAAATAAACTAACCTGAAAGATCTGTTGAGGGAAAATGTGAGTTCTAATAAAATATTGCTAATTATCACGGCTTTGTTAGCTAGATAGAACTAGCATGAACTGACCTGACGAATTTAACTAAAATCTCCTCAGAAAATCCTGTCTGGTTACTTCATCTAGTTCTATTTACCTAACAAAGCTGTGATAATTAGCAATATTTAATTAGGACTCACATTATGTCTCAGAAAATCTTTCAGGTTAGTTTATTTTGGTTGAGAGGAATTTTGAATCTTAATAAAATGTTGCTAATTGTTACGGCTTTGTTAGCTAGATAGAACTAGCATGAACTAACCTGACAGGATTTTCTGAGCAGCTTTTTAAGGAAAAATTCTTGTTGCTCGTTTGTACCGATACTCTTAGCTGACAGAAAATCTGTCAGGTTAGTTTATTTTGGCTGTCAGCTAACACTATCGCTACAAACTATCAACATTTTGAATTTTTACTTAAAAATCTCCTCAGCAAATCCTGTCAGGTTAGTTCATGCTAGCTATCTGGCTGATTTGGTGTTTAATTAAAATAATCCTCTGGTGAAGTGCCTTGTTGGCTGACATTTAGTCAGGATTATCAACATTGTCATTACTTTAACCCCTTTAGAAACCTAACCTGTCCTGCTAGCTAGCCACTTGTTGCTGTGCTACTGCTACTGTGGCTTCTGGGTATATTTTTAAATTAATTTGTTTTATTTTTTGCTGTTTGGTGCTTTTTTAGGAGAGGTTGTAGATGCTAGACTTAAGAGAAAACGTTTCTTTTTCATTTATTCGTGCCAATTTAAGAAAATTATTTAACACGTTAGCACATTGAATCATGATTCCTATGGTTACTTGGAGGCACCCTAGTTTTTGTACCTTATAATACACAAATGAATTGTGAAAATTGTTTTTTTTTTTATTATTTGACAACGAATGAATTTGTTGCCTGGCTGTAAAGTTTTTGTCTCTCAGCGGAGATGATAAAACCCTCTGTCGCTATATTTGATGTTTGAAGTCTGTGTGTTAGCTTTCCAGTCCAGGATATTTTCAGCAGGTCTACTGTGACTGATCGGAGCAGACATGTGAAGTGTTTTCTCCTGTCCAGGTTATGCCTTGAACAAATATTATGGTGAATTCTGCAGCTTGGGTCTAGACCTTGTGTTTTCCTGGATTTGTATTTTTCCTACCCACTGTGGAACTGCTTCTCATCCATTAAGCTGCATATTAAAGTGTGCACTGGGAGGCTAACTAAAACAGTCCTGTTGCCCCTGTTAAATCATTTCATTATTTATAATATGTGGAGGAATATCAGCCAGGCTAGCCCAAGGGACTGGCTGAAATTAATGAAGCAGCTTTATCCCTACTTTCCCTCGAATCCGCTTCATTTGAAAATAAGTCACATTTTTTTCTAATTAAAGTGATTCTCCGTCTATAAATAAAAAAAAAGAAAGAGAGAAGACAAATGATGTTTTAGCTTATGCAGAAAAAAAAAAAGGGACGGTTTTGGGGGGTCCAACGCCTTCCACACACACGCGCACGCGCACGCACACGCACACACACACATATATTTCGACCACTTAACTTGGCTTTCTATCGAGACTTTCCAACCAGCATGACAAAAATGTTTTTGAACAAAATCTCTCTGAAATCTCTTACCCTGCCTTTAAAACACTAATCGCGTCAACATCTCAAGCCCCAGGTGCCTGGGCTACCGATTTGTCCACAATGGGTCTGCAAAGTAATGAATTACTCACTAGCTGTAGTTCTTTATATGTATTTGAATAGTTCTTTCTGCTGTTTATTATTGTCTGTTGCTAAGTGCTAATTAAAGTTAAAGTTGAGTTTATTGGTCACATACACATCATACAGTACAACATACAGTGAAATTCTTTGATTCCGCATATCCCAGCAT
>JAOUQX010000015.1:12271211-12281444 GCA_028566295.1 Liobagrus marginatus
TTTACTTCCGGTCCCACGCTACTCAACTATCTTATGTTAATAAATGGGTATCGGTGGAGCTTGGGAGCGGATTAATTTGATTTTCATTATTTCCTATGGAATAATTACATTCGCTCTTAGACCTTTTCGTATTTCGACCGGTTTTAAGGAACGTATTAAAGTCGATAAGCGGGGTACCACTGTATATATAAAAACTGTAACTAATAGTCCCAGTGTAGTGTAGCTGCCATTTGAACTCTATGGCAATCTACTGAGGAGGACAGCAACAATAACCAGACGATGTTAGTGAAAAACTATAATTTGAGGCTAAAATAAAGGTTTTAGCTTGGAGAGATCACCTCCAAATATAAAAAAAACAAAGGTTTTCTTATACTAGTATAATTATGCTGCATGTTTGCTGAGTATTCCAAATCAATCTCACAAAAGGGAAACTTTAGGAATAGAATTTTCTTTAACACTCATCCTGGGTCGCTGGAGTCTATGCCAGATAACTTAGTGTGTGAGTTAGGGCGGGGTACATCCTGTACAATCAGCAGTTAATCACAGCACTAACACTTATTCACTCAATATGTATTTTACTCAATATATGTACTCACATATGGACAATTTAGAGTATTTTACAGAATTCACCTATGTGGAACCAATCACGTGTTTGGAGGCAGGAGGAAACCGGAGTACCCGGGGAAAACCCGCGCAAGCACGGGGAGAACATGAAACTCCACATAGAAACACCCTGAGCAGGAATCAAACCCATGACCTTCTTGCTGTGAGGCAGACGTGCTAACCGCTCTGCCACCGTGCTATATAACAAAGTAAATTAAGAGGCAAAAAAACAAAAAAAAAACAACAACCTGGAAGCTCCAACGGCTAAATGTACCTGAGTGTAAAAGGCATGGTGTCAAAGCGTCTCTCCACCTCGCTGAAAAACGCTCTCGAGGTCTTCATCTTCAACCCATACTGCTTGCTCGGGTCCCGCTTATAAACGGTGGTCCTTTGTCCTGAGTCTTTAGCCTAGATTAAAAGGTTAGAGGGTTTAAGCCTAAAACAAAAACTCATGTGCTGGAAAAAGCTGTTAAAGAGATGATGAGATGCGCGATGCACCAGCTCGTCACCTTGCCCTCTCCTGTGCTGATCAGCACGTCGACAGCGTATACTTCATGTACCTCAAACTCGGCTTTCTCGTGATCCTTCCTGCACGGGGGATTTAAAATAAAAACGTCTCATCTAGTCCATTTTAGATATTATGCTTTCACGTGCGCTAAAGTAAAATCAAACCCATTCTAAATCGTGCTTTATTTCTGATCTAAGGAGAAACATTGCAGCGTAAAAAAACAAACAAAAAAAAAACCCTCACTTCTGCTGGTCTGAAGGGTTCTGAATAATGGTCTTCTCCCCATCGATGATGTGCTGCTTCAGCTGATGGGACAACATTCCTACAGACAAGAACAATAAACGATCAAGATCCACCCTTTCCGAAGGACAACAATGCTTGCTTATAAAAAAAAATAAAAATCCATAACATAAGAAGACTAAATGTACTATTATAGTCTTACAGCTGTTCAATCCGTTTACTTCTGATCCAATAATTCTCACTGAACTAAACGTATGTATCTTACCCTCTATAGGTGTGCACTTGAAGGACTCGGCAATCTTATTCCAGGCTTCGGTGACCTGAGTGTTCTGAAACAGGCAGACAAGAAGTAATCCATCAGCATGACTGAGAAGGAAAAATCGAACATCTGGAGGAAATAAAATAAAAGGCGAATAAAAAAGAAGGAGGCAAAAATGAAAGTATGTTTCTGTGTATCTAAATGTTTGCTGAAAACAAATCCAAGGTCAAAGGTCGTCGGTACCGAGTGCATCATCCAGCCGTTCAACAGGTCTCAGACTGATCCTTAATGCTAAGAAAGGCATATCGGACACTTTTTTTTTTTTTAGCAACACTGGACCCAGATGGAACCTTAATGCCAACGATTCATTAAATAACACGACACACCTTCCACAAATTAGCACAAGGCACATGAAATAGTTTACTGTTGGTTTTAGTCTAGCTGTTGATAATCTACTGCGGGGGTATTTAACAATAATTTGTGAAGGCGTGTCCGCACAAGATTTCTTTAGAAAGAGCAACCAGCACGCACGACTGAAGAGTGTGAACTTTTTAATACTTTAGCGTGAGTATTTAGTTCATCTGAAGTGTGTATAGGGTCATATTTGCTAACAGAACTGAAACGATCAATTATATTATGAAATATGGATCTAAATCTTTATCCTTACTAATAAAGTAGCAAAAGGCACGTCTAAAGAAAGAAACGATTACTATTAAACTACTCCTTTAATACATTTATGTAAATAACTGACATAAATGTATGACCCATGCAACCGGTGATCTGCTGCAGAAGTCAAACAATGGTTTCTTTAACCAAAGTCTAGTAACTACTATGTATCCTGGGATTTGAACCAACAACCTTCCAATCAGTTGTCAAATGTTTTCACCTTTAAGCTACCATTTGGTGTGTATCTGGACGTCGGTCCACCAAGTTGACAACCTTTCATCCGTGCATCATTCCACTCACCTGGTTCCCAGGCTTAACGAGCCGCAGAGCTGCTTCGGCACACAGGTAGGCGGCTTTGATCACATCCGCCTTGCGGCCAGTCACTGGTGCGTCCTGCGAGAAAGGCACAGCCAAGTCAGTTCGCTTTAAATAAAACGAAGTTGTTTATATAAAAGTGCCGAATGCGCTCAGGCAGTAGAAGGAACGACGTAAGAAACCTTGGTCGCCCCAACCACGAGACTGTGCGCTATGTTAGAGATGAAGCCGTCCACATGAACCCCGAGATCACTGCAAACACGAACAAAACACAAGACGCACACCCTGTAGAGCAGTCTTATTTTGCTAGACTTTGTTATAGTTCTCAAAAATCACAATCTGTTCTGAAGTAAAATAATCGTAGAGTTCTAACGTTCATTTATAAATTGAATGCTTATTAAAAACAAACTGCAAAGAGTTACATTTTAACCACGTCACCATCCTGCAGCGTGTAGTCAGGATCACTTTTCAGAGGCGAGAAGTGACACACACAGTTGTTGACGGACACGCAGGTGGGGAAGGCGATACCTGTCGGATGTGCAACGATAATACACTTCAAAATCCTCAAATTAATGGCAAAATTGCGAAAAAACAGACTGAGCATGTGATGTTACCTTTCTTGATCTCCTTCTCCTTTTTAAACACCTTGCTCGTCTCGGCCGTGACAAAAGCGTCTCCTTTCTCACACAAGCTGAGGACAGAGACGCCGGGCTTGGCCGCTTCTACCAGAGCACGCAGAGCCACTGGTGGAGAAAACACAGCATTTGTAATTGAAATTAGTCATTACAATTAAGGAAGGCTACTGCAATGTTATGCGCAAGCAAGATGGTTGGGATGTGATAATAGGTTCAAATTAACAAGATGAACGCTTATGTCTGGAGCTTGACAAAGAATCTGTAACAGTTGAGTACGTCACTAGTTATCGGTAGGCATCCCGTGTTGTGAGCCTGCACTCTGACATACCGTATTTTTGCATAAAACGTCTTGTCACTAGAAACACCCAAATTTGAAGGCACTCATTCAAATGAATGTGTGAACATAAATGTCCAATAGAAGCCAAAAACCCAGCTTCAAGTTCCACAAATGCAGGATTTGTTTCCAATCTGTTTATTTGGCCAAGCAGTTTTGCCACATGTACAAAATAATAAACATAATAGTTGCAAGCTTTTCTTAAAAAAACAAACAGTTCCAGTTGTCTATCGACTAGTATTTTCACCGGCAATGGATTTTAGAGATGGAAAAGAAATGAAGAGATTAAATGTTCCACTTTGTTTGAGTTTATTATGATGTGCTTAATGACAGGTTGCATAAAGCCTGGGATAGAAAGAAATCAGCCTCAGCTTGACTTCATACGCATCTGTTTTTCTCTTCCGCACTCTGGACAACAGGTGGTGCTGTTGAGCTCTTTGGGTTCACAAAAATCTAAATAAGCCATTTCAGGCTATTTGTCGACTGCAAATTATTTTAGGGAGCCAAAAAATAAATCTCTATCGTCATGATTTTCTTTTTCAATCTTAGACATAAAATGTAGACACAATTTACACCAGCTGCGCATGCCTGGGAATGACACCTAATGAAGCACGTGCTAGACATTGAAGTTGTCAAGCTACAAAAGATAAGGCAAAATCCCCTTATACAAGTAGCCAAGTTTGAAATGACTGCGTTTTATGTAACGTTAAGGGACGCAAATTAAAACGAGTAATATAAGCTTACGGAAAAGCGGTGTAATAAAAAGAGTATAGGGTGAAGCCAAACCCACACTGACGTCTGTAATGGCAGCAGGAGCACTTACTCACGCTGTACGCACGTTAGCATACATCTTAGAATAACAGCGAAATCGTATTTTGACCTTAGAAGCACAAATACGTTAAAAAGAACGCTTGATACGACGAATACGCTATTAACTCAGGCACTATGTAGCGCACTACCGTAGGGATTATTGAATCATTGGGGATTCGGCCAGCCACACGGTGAAGCGGCGGGAAGCTACGTTGCACCGGGACTTTGCAAATTTTTTTGCCGTCAAGCTTCATTTTAAAGCCTTCAACCACACTTACTGTTAGCTATGTCAGCGCCCATTTTATATTTGGTGACGACCAGGTCGTCGGCGATGGTCTGCTCTTGCTGCTCGTCGTCTCCTGACATTTTCTTTCAATCGACAAATATACGGCAAGGAACTTTTTTTCCCCCTCAGTTCTAACCACGCTCGATTCTGTCTACATGTCCAAGATGGCCGACTGACGTTTTCAAAATAAAAGTTCTTCCGGTAGACTTATCTTAAAAATAGCCAACACTATTGCCAAAAAAAGAAGTCCCGGCACCAATTTCTTTTAACATTTAAATTAGTCTACAAATAAAAAAAAAGAAATATAGGTGTCTTCTTCCACGTCAATAATAATAGTAAAAACGTCAGGTAAAATAATCAGTAAGGCAAAGTGTTTGTAGTTTGTATTGACCTGCTTTAATGTGTCTTGCTTGAGTACGCTCGATTGGTTCTGGTTTGTTTGCAAGACACTCTATAGCCAAAAGTTTGTGGGCACCTTACCAGCACGCCGTCTACCCCGGCAACACAGCTGCCACAAAGTCTGAAGTTGTCTAAAATGTCTTTGTATGTTGTAGCATTACATTATACATTCACATGAACTAAGAGGCCAAACACAGCTCCAGCATAACAGCATCTGCACACAATGCCCCTGCGTTCAATGAAGACAATGTTCTATTGTTGAAGTGGAAGAACTCGAGTGTTCTGCACAGCACCCTAATTCATACTCAACCCCACTTTGGCATGAACTGGAATACCGTATGCACCCCAGAGCTCCCCACCCAACATTGGTGCCTGATCTCAGTATTAATACTATTGTGGCTGAACGAACAAATCCCAACAGCTACACTCCATAATTCAAAGAAAGTCTTTCCAGAAGTTAAGATTAAAGCTTTATCTGAAAATATTATGTTTTTCTACATATAATAGTATTAAAGGAGTTCTCCCCGTGCTTGCGCGGGTTTTCCTCGGGTACTCCGGTTTCCTCCCGCCTCCAAACACATGCGAATGGGCATTGGTGAATCGGTTACTCTAAATCAGGGGTCTCCAACCTTTTCGAAACTGAGAGCTACTTCATGGGTACCGATTAATGCGAAGAGCTACCAGTTTGGTATTCACTTCTGAAATAACAAATTTCCCCTAATTTACCTTTAATTATGTTATTATTTATTCATAATTAATGTTATTCATATATGTGAAGACACTGATCATGTTAATGATTTCTCACAATAATTATCAGTAATGATTGAACAAGGTAGGAAACCGATAAATAGCAATACGCAACACTTTATTTTTATAAATATTTATAAGTGATTATATTTTCAAATTTACATTAATGTAAGCCTGATTTTAAAAAGAATAGAAACGTAAAATATAGATGCAGCTCACTGGTAAGTGGTGCTATGGTGGGATATTTTTTCAACGGGCCCACGGGCTACTCATGTGGTCCGTGCAGGCTACCTGGTGCTCGCGGGCATCGTGTTGGTGACCTTTGCTCTAAACTGTCCATAGGAGTGAATGTGTGTGTGAATGTTTGTCTGTCTATAAGTGTTAGTGCCGTGATTAACTGCTGATTGTACAGGATGTACCCCGCAGTAACTCACACACTAAGTTATCTGGGATAGACTCCAGCGCCCCCACGACCATGAACAGGATAAACGCTAGATAATGAATGAATGAATAAATTGATTAATAATAGTATTGAAATTAAATATTGTCAGAGCAAACAAAGTTGCAGTGAAAAAATGTTTGTTGAAAAAGTTTTGAGCTTTGTTGTGTATAGGAGAACCTCTGGATGACAAAACTAAAAAGGAACAACGCATGATATCAAATTAGTATTGTATTTATTTGAGTGGACACGCCATGCACACATATATGTTAAGGTACTTTTTTGTTTTTCTGACAGGAAAGGACAAATTTGTAGTAATTTGTAGAAGCTTTTCACGTTATGAGCATACAGTAAAATCTGTACAGTGTGTATGCTCTTATGATTCTTATAAACTTGGCATTCCATTCCATATCCAATACATATATTTAGATACATATACAGCATCGTTTATAACACTTTAGAAGAGTACACTTCATACTTACACATCACAATCACACACACATTTTTAATTGGCCTTAATTGCAGTACGAGCAGTGTAATGAATCATACAGAAAGCTGGAATCTTGTATTGACGTCAATCTTACACACTGTGTATATTTTATATGTATATATATATATATATACACACATATATACATATATATATACCTTGGTCTATATATGAGTGACCTTTTTTTGTATGTACACACTACACGTGAAGGATATGGGAGTTATGTCATTTTTTAATCCCCACTAAGCAGTTGAGGGTTAAGGGCCTTGCTTAATGGGCCAGCTGTGGTAGATTGGTGGTGCTGGGAAATAAATGCACAAGCCACTTTTAAATGTAGACCTAAGGTAGCTTACAGTCTTACACAATCTGCTTCAGTAAAAAATGTGC
This sequence comes from Liobagrus marginatus, assembly GCA_028566295.1. Lineage (NCBI taxonomy): Eukaryota > Metazoa > Chordata > Actinopteri > Siluriformes > Amblycipitidae > Liobagrus > Liobagrus marginatus. The sequence continues at coordinate 12,278,330 of JAOUQX010000015.1, forward strand.
AATTGGGTTTGATAAAACACTGATTTAATGCCGCGCTAAATTCTGGACAATCTTATATACTGTATATATTAAAACCTTTTATTATGATTTTGGCCACACGATGCAAAAAGTTGCTGTATGAACCACTTAAAAGACAAAATCATTGGACCCTTCATTAAAATGCACTGACTTTTGTCTCTTGATCAGTCTGACTGTATCACAGTAACAAAGCAGAACGATAGCGTACATCTATAGACTGCATGCCTTTTTAAACTATAAAAACAACCTGATGGACATACATATATATCAAAGTCCAGCGTTGCTGTCTTTATTGCCTGAGTTGTGTTTCAGAAGAAACGATTTCACATCTGGCACACACACTTTGTCTGCCAATGGGGAAACAGCAACATGTTTAACGCCACCTTTTTTTAGGAGCACAACACACAAAGAATAACTTAAGCCTAGCAAAGAATTACACCTGGCTGGAAGCTAGCTGTTGGATGTACGTTTCTAATTTGACAAATAACTGTAGGGGGTTTTCCCCCCAGCAGGTGGATATTTTATTGACAGCTGCCAGAATGTGAGGACTTCCTTACAGATATTGCAAAAAGTAAATCACCAACTTAAAAAAAACCACCATGTCTTAGTAATCACCAACCCGCAGACTGAACTCTGATTGGAGCGTTCCATTTTTTAAATTCCCATCTTTAACTCACCATTCAGCTTCAATCAGAAATGAATTGAATTGAATGCGACAAATAGTTTGACTTCAAATCACAAAAGTACTTAAGAGTATGTGTAAGACAATATGTATATACTGTATATCTATGTACACGGTTCATCAATAAAAAATTTGAAAACGTGAGGCGTGAGGTTTCGGGTAAGCAAACCAGCTGCCACAGTTCGGGACTGGATTGCAGTGCAGTAACGTGTTGCTACGTGCATACAGCGTCTGGTTTGTGGAACAGTCTGCTGTGCCAGTAGTCCGGGTTATCAAACGACGTGTTGCTGCTATTTTCATCCAGATCAGCATACGTGCCTCCGAAGGCTCTCATTTTAACTCGGCGTAATTCTTCTCCCGACACCAATCTCCCCTGAGTGGGGAAATTCTGGTATTCCAGCCGAACACCTGCTGAACAAACGTTCTTAGGCGAATTCATGTCTTCGTATTCATCCGGCTGCTCAGTGACGGCTGCGTCTTCATCTTCGTCTGTCTTTCGTCTTCTCCTCTCGTTCTCCTTCCGAGATGAGCGATGATGAGTGTTCCCGTGGATGCCATCTTCTCTCGGATCTCGTGAGCCGCTGTAGACTTTCTCTGACATAGAATTCTTTCGTATGTCCATGTATTCATATTCAACTACAGCCTTCTGTGGCGGTCCCTCCTCCGGAGCGGTGACAATGTCGGCATTGTCTTCACGAGGCTCTTCGTTAGATGCTGTCACGTTGTCTGTTAGAACTGTCGCCAGCTTGTCCTGACTTTCCGTATTAGCGTGATGACGGGTTTGTGTCCGGACAGCCTCCTGCGGTAAGATGCTTCTACTGCTGGTAATGAGATCAGCGCAGGGAGACGGTTGAGAGACGGGAAAATTGGCAGAGCCGTTGGAGTTTCCATCTTCTGGTGCGTGAGGAGGTACAGCAGGTTGTTTGCTCATCAGCTCATACTCTTGTGATTGATCTGGGATAGCAGGCGGTTGACCCCTGCTGTTTCTTGATGCCCGGATGGATCTAGTCACCAGAGCATCTATCCAAATAAAAGGACAACAAGGTTAAAACCGTGAGTAGAAATCTGTCGAATGAGGAAAAACATTACGCAAGCATGAGGACGTCACCTCTTCCTGGATTGTGGGAATTTTTCGGTAGAATATACCCATCTGGGTCCTCCTCGTCCACCTCTATTCCGGGCGAAAAGGAGTCAGACGTGACAAAAGCACAATTGGACAAGTATGCGCTGTCTCCTCTGCTGAATCCCCTGCGTAGACTTCCTGTCTGAGAGATGATCTCAGACATTTCCACGTCCACCAAAGTGCCCCTGCCTTCCGAGCTTTCAGACGTGGTTCTAGCCGAGCCAAGACGGTTCCGTTGGGTCCGCAGCTGAAGTGCACACACACACGGTGCTGATTAAATGAACGTTCGGTACAATATTCTTTTGAACACACACACGCACTGACCGATATCTCAACCATTCGCATGCTCACTAGAGACGAAGATCATTAACTGGACAGTTGTATTTATGATGGATTAAAACAGGCATGATAAATGCCAGTTCTAGCTTTCAATATAAAAAAAAAAGAGGTGTAATATGCAGTTTCGGACCTGTCTAAAGTCATCCCCAACACTCGAGGTCATGGGCAGATATCCCACTGGTACAGACTGTCCTGAATGACTCTACAGCACGAAAGATAGAAAGACAAAGACATAACTCATTTTATTTAGAAATATTAAACCTACCCGTATTTTCTGTAAAGCAATCATTGCAAACCCATGTGAGGTTATTTCATTCCCACCCTATAAGAGCCGATTCGCATGCGGGAGTGACTCCTTGTCGGAGACATGTGGAGAGGTGGTGTGGCGAAGCCATCATCCAACACCTCATCATCTTCACTTTCTAGCTCAGCCTCCACGCGCTTGGGCTCTCGCAGATGGCTCTCGTCTGCCGCCGCACTATTTTGATCTTTCTGCATTGAGGTAAAGTGTATAAGTTGGATCCATTCAGAAAATTCACGTGAAAGGTCATGAAAGGTCACTAGTGTCAAACCTTGACAACGAGGTAGCGGTGTGGATCTCTTGCCATCCGGGTAAACTCGTTAGCCAGCTCTTTAAAGGTCGGCCTGATGTTCTCGTCTATCATCCAGCCTGAAAAGAAAGAAAGAAAGAAGATTCTAATTGTTGGAAATAAAAAATAATGTACAGTAACAAGATGTAATCAACTACATTATGGTATGATACATCATCATGAAAGAGCTTTCGTAATTTAGTATCCTTAATTTACATGCATTGTTCACCCCGTGCGTGTGCAGGTTTTTCCCGGGTACTCCGGTTTCCTCCCACCTCCAAACACATGTGATTGAGCATAGGTGAATTATCTACTCTAAATTGTCCATAGGAGTGAATGTGTGTGTGAATGGTTGTCTGTCTC
>JAOUQX010000015.1:12351847-12362972 GCA_028566295.1 Liobagrus marginatus
CGCCGGTTTCCCGGTCCCATGTCGTGTTTAATAAAGAAGCTTATTTGGAAGTACGCCTGCATTTGAGCCATTTCTTCACGAGAGCTAAGGAAGCCGCGCGATCACGTGACACCTTCCTTGGTTTCCAAGGGCCACACAGTGCTGCTGGTTGAACCCTGATCTTCCGGGCAGCAACTGCCGCCCGGAATTACTCACAATTACTTTGAGGATTGAATAGATGTTATAAGCTACACAGTCCAATATCCTCCCGCATGACTTGCTTAAGCTTGATGTTCAAAGCTGAATGAGGGGAAGGGATGATGGCGGCTGGCACAGCACTCAAATGCAGAGATTAGCCAGGTCCACAGTTTGGAATTAGCGGCAAACACATGACGGACTAGGCCTTGCGCACAAAGCAACCAAACACGGCTTAGAAACTGAAGAGAATAAACAGAAAACGGTCTAATTCTCAGGCAGCACTCTATTGTTCCTCATTTTTTTTATGATTATTTTAGAATATCAATCACAATGCGTCTCTTATATTTTCTTTGCGGTCCCTACAATTAACCACCACAGACTGTTTTTGGAAAATGACTTTTCCAAAAAAAAAAAAACACGAATGTGTTTTTACGTTTCCGCAGAATGCTGATGAATATTCTTCCTACTCCAAGTCTGAATTCAAATATGCGCTCTGACCCCAGCGTTCAAATTCCTAAGCTGGGATATGCGGAATAAAAACATTTCACTGCATGTATGTGTATGTGATAAATACGATCTGAATTTGAAATACGTGTTTTTGTATACAGCAGAGAATATAGACGTCAACGCTTTACAAACAATCAAAAATGTTCCTTAGTTCCTTTTATGCATCCGTCCTTGGTATCCTTGGAATTTGTTTCGTTTGGTTTGGCACACAACAAAAGCTCTCATGAACAGTTCCTGCCACGCCTCAGTCACTAACTCGCGGCCATACAGATGCTGACGCAACCAGCATGAATGCATTGACGGTTACCACAGCTCCTGCCTTCTGAATCAATTATGCAATAAGACTAGAAAATGCAGCGTATTGTGGGCCATTTAACAGACAAACAAGTGTACATTAAAGACAGAAGCGCTACTGTGCTGACCGCATGATTTCAGTTCTTCACTGGTGGCTGAGTGGGATCCACTCCTTTTCTCCCACGGATAGTTTCGATGTGTAGACTATGGTGCTATTCAGCTGTGGTTCTGAAGCTCTTTTCTCTTTCGTCTCAGGCCACCCCGCTGTGACAAGGTTTCGAAACAGGAACAAGAAAACAAGAGGCTAAGATTTCTCCAAAAGCCCCAGAACAAGTCCCAAGAAACAGCATCCTGATTCATATTCGGTGGACCAGAGCACTTAGGAGGAAAAACATGATACCGCTGAAACTGTTCCAGTAATTACAGATTATAGTACTGTTCATCTGCGGCCTGTTCCAGACTGACTGTTTATCCGTTTGTGAGTTAACAATTAAACCGTTTCCCCACAAAAATCCATTAGGAACAATTTTTGTATGGTAAATATTAGAGCATGTTCAGTTAGAACATTTTTACAACATAAAACTGCTAAATAAAAAAAAAAAAAATAATAAAAAAAGCAGTATTCTTTGTGTTGGATCATTAATCAGTTGCTTACTCTTCTATTTCTAAACTGACCAGTCACATTTTCTGCCAGTTACACTAGCAAACCACATCAAGAACAAAAATGCAGATCCTTATTGACGTCTTAATTATGAATCCTGGAACGTGGATGTTTCTAAAGCTAAACATACAAGTCATAATTGCCACTAATCTTCCATTATAAGCCATTATTAAGAAAACAATCATTCATCTCCATAACCAATGATGTTGATTGTAAAAAAAAAAGACTATTAACATGGACGTTTATATTCAATTAGTCATCGTTCTTAAACAGAGGGTGGTACTACAGTGAAACACTACTTCACCACGCAGCATTGTGATCCATCACTGTTTACTGTTGAAACTGTGTTAATGAGCACTTCAACGGATTTCGCTGCAACATACTGTGCATGCTTCTTGCCTAGATAACAAGCAGCCTTGGATGTGGACATGACTGGACTGCAGCATTCATAGAAACATGAATGGAATAAATGAAAACTAAAATTTACAACGCTGAAGGGTACAATTTCAAAAGGTTAAGAGCATGCTCCATTATTTAGGCTTAGGGGAATTACAAGTATAAAATACAGCACCGATACTAGATTACAGCATTATTGTACTTTTTATTAAAATTTCCGAATCAGTACATACCTGCAGTTCACACCAGGCCACTTCCACCCACGTCTCTGTGTCCAGGCCTTTATAAACTGTCTTAAAAGCTCCTCGGCCAAGCTCAATGTCAAATTTCAGGAAGCGGCCACCAGGTGAAGTGGCCACCGCTTTCATCTCAGCCTCCTCCTCTTGCTCGGACTCGCGCTCCTTTCCCTTTGGTCTGGGAACTGGCTGGGTTCCCTTTTCCAGGTCTAAGCCACCAGCATCAGACGGGGCATGCTGAGTTCCGGCGCAGAATACAGAGTCTGAGGCATGGAGCTCGGCGTGAGCGACGCAATGAAGACCCTCCTCCTCCTCCTCCAAGACCTCATCCTTCTCGCAGAGTTCCACGCTCTTCCGAAAGAAGCGCTTGTTCTCATGCTTCGGCTGAGACGTTTGCTCTTGTGCCTTGTTGGCTTCTCTTTCCTCTTTCCCACCTCCTGCTGCAGCTTCCTTATTTTCAGCCTCTTTTTCCCTTTGGCTGGCTGACTGGTTCCCAGTCCCCTCGTTTTCTTCCTTCCTCTCTCCATCAGGTTTCTCTCCAGATGTGTCCTCCTTGCCGGTGGGCTCTCCTGGATCGGTTGCCATGACAAAAATAAATAAATAAATAAAAAATCCTTCTCTCCTGTTTGCTTGTTTTTTTGGTCTGGATCACAGACACATAGAAAACACTTGCTGGTATGTTCTGATTAGGTCCGTTTTTAGTCAGTATCTATGTCTCTTCTTTCCATCGCCCCCTTGCTGTTTTTTAGTTTACAGTCATGTAATACAGATTGGGCAGCTGAAAAAATTGTCGCTCACTGGAAGTCTTTCTCTCAAGTGTCCTTTCAAAAGCTTCGGGTAAAGCCTAAAAAAACATAAAAGATGTACAATTTAGAGCAGGATCGATTGCATGCACGTGTCCGTACGGTCATATTGCTCATGCATTCAGCCAAGACTGATGTTCTGTTTTTTACAAGAGCACTTGTTCAGGCGTATAAAGACGTAAAGAACACCACATCGGAATTATTTACATATAATCCTAACGTATCTACTACAGAAATGTCTTTATAAGGTTAATGTCCTTTCTATTTAAACGAATGAGATCAAAATCGCAGCTCGTCTTAGAACTAATTAACTGCAACGCTAAAGAAGTCTCTATTTTCGCCACGTATACATTAAAGCGCACCGTAATCCTTTCCTCAACTTTAACAAGATGGTGTCAGAATACAGGGTCAGCTATGATACGGCAGAGAACGGTAACGGTCTTAGTCGGGGGCCCAACTGTAATAGCTTGGCAGTGCAGGGGGCTTTAAACCCGACCCAGATCAAGATAACCCAGAACCAAAACCTCCACATGCTCCTCGTCACAGGAATACACACCATTATTAATAATGAAACACATTTTAGTCTGTTTATCTAGAGCGTCTGTAATACAAGCCTATGTGAAACCTACTGAAAGCAGGTGCTTCAATATAAACCAAGCAGATACACAAATGTCACATGCTGCGCTTTCCGTATTTTCATGCACATTTTGGGATTTCGCTTAAACCTCAATGGAAGGAAACATCAGATGGAAAAAAAAAAAACGGCACATAAAAACATATGCGCTCAATTAACACAATGAAAGCGTACCAAAAAAAAAAAGTGACATACGAAATACTTTGTTTTCTCCTACAAACGGGATAGAAACTGTACATATTGTTGTATACGATATTCCGTTTTGTGCACTAATTCCAAAAAATTTATTCCAGGGACAGTTGCTGGAGCATAAAATCAATCAACGCGCCACAATTAACCAATGCTGCATTATTTAAAAAAAAAAAAAAAAAAGCAGACTGCAACTTTAACAAAGACTCCAGAGTCTAACAGGCAGTTATAAACCTTTTACGTTTTTTTTAGTTCTGGTCTTAATTTTAGCTACTTTATACAAATACACAATGTTTTCATATTATGGGTCCTCATAAGTGCATGGAGCGTCTAGGTCTCTGCCTTTTGGATAGAAATGTCAGTCAGGCCCAGTAGCATGTAGGTCTGTAAGTGAAGAGGTAGGACCTGGTTTTTGCTTTCAGAGCACCTGCAGTAGACAACCTTCCACTTCCCTTCATACTGACTTCACTTTCTAATGACACACAATTTATACTCACAGTCTCACACCACCGACAAATTAATTATATACAAAAACCTAAATAACCTAAAAAAAAAAAAAAGGGTGTGGTGGCTCAATGGTATGGCTCTGGGTCAGTGATCAGAGGGTCGGGATTTCAAGCCTCAAGCTACCATCATTGGGTCATTGAGCAAGACCCTTAACCTCACTTGCTCCAGGGGCGCCGTTCGTTCTGGCTGACCCTGTGCTCTGACCCCAGCGTTCAAATTCATATGCTGTGATATGTGGAATAAAAACATTTCACTGCGTGTATGTGTATGTGATAAATAGGATCTGAAAATGAAAAAAATAAATAAAAACCTCTTCAATAGATCAAATTTAGAGATCAAACTATATCAAACTATTTAGAGACACTCTGGATTCACTCAGCCATATATAAGCTTCGGCATAGCCAATCACATGATATCAGAAGCTTAGCTTTAAAAATAGCTTCAGAAATTCCAGGTAGGCCTTTCGGCACGCAGGTTGATACATACAAAGACAGCTGTAACAGACAAAGTTACTTGGCAAAGTTAGAGGAGGTCATCACGATGACGTTTTAAAAGGTAGATCCTGCAGTTAAAGCCCTTAAGATGTCAATAATTCATACGGCGAGGGAATGCCAACCTGACCCGAAGTAGAGTAGCGGATCATTGTCAGAGGAACATAAAGTAAATAAGTCAATTAAAGGTGGTCAGCAGTATTTCACAATGAACAAGCCCTCCGAGTACGGCTGGTGTCTAGCATCCGCCTCTCCTGCTATGACCTAAAATGCTCGACATCGTTACCTACATTGCTTTTCGAGGTCGTTACAAAGTGTGGCGTCGTATTTGCATTCATTTTACCACCAAAAAAAAAATCGCCCTTTTTTTTTTTTTTTTTTTAAAACAGACGCAAAACCTGATTCAGCAATATTTCGGACATAAACCCGGTCATGCAACATGACCCAATCAAGGTTTAACTTGTCTGCCTCTGACAGTCTATTCGGTAGCCTTGTTTACCCCAATGCGCATCCCTGTCTCTCTCCCGTCTGGTGAAATCTCTCAACTGTCGCTGTCCATCTGTCTGAGGCAGTCGTCGTCCTCCACGCTGACAGCACAGATCAGGCTGACCAGCATGCAACCTCAGAGGACTGCTCAACAAAGGGGCTATTTATAGTAACAGACACCTGTAACATTTACCCGGCTTGGGATGAGAGCTATACGGGGCTAAACCATACACGACACATAGGTCTGGAACAGTGAGAGGGAAAAAGTAAAAAGTTGATTAATCTTCTATTCAGCCGTTTACCGATCGAATCTCATTTTATTAGTAAATTTCATGCTTTTGAGTATGGACTCGTCGATGTGTTGATATGACCCGTACCTATGTCGACGTTACCATCAATTTTCCATGAACATGAGATAAATCATGCTTAAAGGGTCCAGTAAACTTATTCATTCATCTATGCAATCATTGACAGTGGAGAATAGAACAGAACCAATGTCTCATTTGGAGCAACATTTACATTTATTTTGTTGCTGTATTTTATTTGCTGTACATTAGCAACCGTTTCAAACTTTTTTTGCTAGGAATACATAACGTGACTTTTCAAGTCCCGGCAAATTCGTCTTTGACACAGGACGAAAAAACGTGTTATACTAACTGGATTGATATTAACCGTCGATCTTCCTATCCGCTGGAACTACAGTCGGACTCATGCGGCGTCTGGAAACAGGCAAAGAGCCAATCACGCTTCCAGTGGATCTTGTTCTAGGTTTTGCATTGCATCGTGTAGCGTCAAACACACGCCTCGAGCTGCATCTCTATAAAAGGAAATAAAAGAGAGAAGCCGTCGGTGAACGTTATTATGGGAAATAAAGCAAACAACCCAGTTGCGGTGAAATGAAACGAGCAAAGTGTTTAGTCCAGGTAAACAATCATTTCAGATTATGTAATCGGTGTTCAATTTTCTATTACAGCAAACAACCAAAAAAAAAAGAAATGGATGACGTATCACGCAGAGTTCACGCTGTGCTATGAATAACACACACAGATAATGAGTTAATAAGGAATGTATTCCGAACATAAAGAAGAAAGGATGCGTCCTTTTAAATTCTAAACAGCAAAAGAAGTACTGATGTTTGGTACTACGCCAGCAAGAACAAAGTATATCTCTGGGAAATAGTAATATTTGCCAATTAAAAACAAAATCAATCCTGAATGATTGGTATAGGCTCGATATTTTTTGCAAACAGTCAGGCAGAGAGGCTGCTTGTTAATGAATGAACTATTATAGTCAGTCTCGGCTGTATGCGGCCTGTGTGCAGTTCTCTCACCACTAAGAATAACGTCGCATTTACACTACTACTGCATAAACAACAGATACCAAGCATCAAGAGCACACTATTAATTTCTTCCTCAAGCATCGTTCTCACTGATGTGGGCCTTTTTGTTCCTTACGGACGTGCGGCGATTTAAATTCAACTAATTGTCATTAAGCCCTGGTTTATCCAGAGATCACCTGCTGAGCAGATGGCAGTCAGATTTTGAAGTCATCTCATAAAAAGCAAAAAAATAAAAAATACACAAATAGTTTCGTTACCGAAGTGTTTTTATAGCGATAGACAGAAACCAAAACCCGCTGCTCATAAAACTGACTTTGCAGACCATAATTAAATACAACATTACAGCTTGAGGAAATTGTCTGAAAGCAACAGCACCAAGCGGTTCGTTTTAGGCTTCAACAAACCATTAAATATCAATCGAATCAAATCATCCGGTCAGTTTCACATTAGGCTTCTTCTTATAGCCTCATCGTTCTTTTTCAATCTGACCTGCATTTAAACCTTAGGGCTGGCTTTCCTTTCTAATTGAATTTAGTGAAAGGTTGGGATTTTAAAGCAACGTACTTTATTGGCGTCACACTGCGTGCAACGTCTGTTATGTTTATTAATATCGCTCCGTAATGAATATTGCACTTCGCTTTCATCTGCACCAGCCATCAACAGGAAAACATGGCTGGTTAATTTGTTAACTGTTTCGCACAGATACTGCGATGTGATATGTAACAGAGCAATCGTTGATTTATTCATTTATTTAGTTGCCGGGAGGATTAGGTCTATAAAAAGAACACATCCGTTTCTGCCTTAGAGTTTTTCCTTTAAATTGCATTCCAGCATTTGCTCATGTTCATTAAACGCTTTATCCTGAGCAGGGTTGCAGTGGGGTCCAGTCCACCACGGCGTACTAGCCACATACATTCACACCTACTGGTCAACTGACTGACTGTTTATCAAATTGGGGACTTTGGAGCCGTTGAGGTGGCGAGGCACGGATACAACCCTTAGATTTGAGATATTACAGGTCATAATAAACATTTCATAATCAGATTTACAAATCGATGAATTTATCAATGAGCACCCTTTCAGAAAAGCAAATCATTTTGCAAATAAATTATGCAAAGGTGCCTGCGTTTAAAGGGGAAAAGGCAAACCAGACAGCACGTGACCAAGCAGGAAGTTCGTGTCCAGGAGCTGATTTGTTTACTGGGTGTCCTCGTGGCAAAGAGTTCTCATAAAAACCTCGGGACAGACTGAGTACAGAACACTGTGTCTCACTCGTTCCATCTGATGTGCACTTTGCAAACAGTAAGCTGTAACATAACTACACTATATAGACAAAAGTACTGGGACACCTGACCATCACATCTATGTGTGTGTGTTTTGTTTTTTTAAACATCCTTTTGCAGATTCAATCATAATTTAATCCCTACATGGCAGGAAACACTTCCGACTAACCTGTTGAGTACGGCTTTGGAGATATGTTTATTCAGCCACAGTAGTGTTAGTGAGATCAGTCACTAATTCTGGGTGAGGAGGGTCTGGGGTGCATCGATGTTCCAGTTCATCCCAAAGGTGTTCGAGTCAGAATCAGGGATCAGTGTGGGACACTCGAGTTCTTCCACACTAACCAGAACACACATCATCTTAAAAATCAGGGGCTTTGGCATGCTTGAACGGTGTTTGGCGTTTAATATGCCACAACATACAAAGGCATACATACATACATGGTTATTTTAACTACAGTTTTATTATAGTTATGTATAGCAACATCCTCTTGTGCAATCATTTTTCTTGTATCCTTCTGTGCAATAACTTAATCGTATAGTTATTTATATTGCATTTAACTACATTTTTGCACATTTTATTCATATATATATATATATATATGTATATATATATACATACATATAGCCGTTTTACGGCCGTTGCTTTCCTGTAGGGTTCGGGCTCCCTTGCAAAAATTGTACATGTATCATTCAATAAACTACTTCTAACTACTAAACTAATAGAAAACAGCCGCTTAATCAAACTCCTAAATCACGTCGTACGTTTCCTGGAGTTAGTCTTGTTCTTGCTCTGACATCAGAACTCTAAGATTCATGTTTTAAATTGTGGTTAGTGCATACATGCATGGCTTACAGAACACTCACATCCTCGCCCTAACCCATGTGTATTAATAAAGAAGAATTGAACGGACGGCGTGCCTGAAATGTGATTGGCATGAGCTACCCACGCGAGCCAGCGCTGTGTGGCGTGACTAACACTTTGTACAGCAGCTCTGTCTCACAGGTGTCTCAGGAGCCACAGTTCATCAAATGAGGCTTACCTAAGCTCGTGATGTTCCCTGGCACAGTAAAGCGCTCAGCGTGCTTCATCTTTCCCACAGAGCTCTGAAAAGCAAAACCGGAGCTGCACATTAATGAGCTCGTCCTTGCTGCTGCTCGTTGTTTTTAAACCGTCGCTCACTTCACGGGTATACGCCGTGCATACACATGTTAATCCCTCAGGCCTAAGCAGGCTCTGCTATTTTACTGAGGCAGACAAAGAGGCAGCCGGGGAACACAGTGTGTATCTGTGTGTTTCGGGAGAGGGGATGAAAGTTGGGAGAGGGGCGTGGCACACGATGAAGCTTGATGAAAAGGGGGCAGGATGGAATGATGGGGTGGCGGCATAAATTGCGAGACGAAAAGGATGATTGCTTTCTTAGAGGTGGGGGGGGGGTTGGGAAAGGGTTTGAAAAAAAAGTGTGCGTTTGTGTGAATGAAAACAAGAGTGTGGCATTAGGGTTGGGGGTTGCCAAAGACGACAAAAAAAAAAAAAAATACCAGTTGTGGCAGATTTCTCTCTAGACAAAATATGCTGCAAGGGGTATAAACAAATCACAGCCCCGATTAGCTAAAAGCCAAAGATTAGATATTAAAATAAGACGGAATCATAAATAAACTGGGCCGTTTCTATTATTCATAGCTTTAAGAAACCTATTTAAAACCAAGTGTCGTTTATTCTTAGTACAGGATACGACGCAATTTAAAAACAGCAAGCAAACATTAGATAATATGATTGATTACGTGATCCTTGAAGAACTCCACAACAACGTAAACCGGATCACATGCATCACATCCTTAATATGTCTTCGTTACACACACCGTCATGTAGAGCAGATTTGCTGTTAATCTCACGCAATTGCAGAAAATGAACCACCTCAGAGTTTTACAGATAGTGCACTGATCTCATTTTAATGTTCTGTATCTAAGCACTTAAACTACGAGACAATAGCACAGTCATACAACCTCAGGGTTGGACCAATCAGAAGCCCGGGCTGGTCGGGCTCATGAAAAATGACTTATCTTCTTGTTTTTTTTTTATTCTTATTTTGTTACATCTTCAGGCCTAATATATTCCATTGGTTGAGTAAGAGAAAGCTTTATTTAAATAAATGTTCATGAAATGAACTGAGGTTCTGAGGCTGAGGTGTGATTTAATTGCATGGTAAATGTTGATGAAACGGATTAAAATAAAAAAAATTTGATATAAAAGTGGTTGAATAACTTTTTGGAATTGGGCATCCCTATTACCCGGTACATTGGTGGCATGTGGCAGATTTATCCGAGGGGATGTACAAAAATGTTTGGACGTCTCTAGCAGTGAATACATCAATACCGGTTTGTTAGCTCGCAGGCTTAAGCACACCATGTGCGCAAATCTGTTTGGAGAAAAGCAACGAGATTCTTTTTTAGTTCTATAGTTGAAGTATTTGGCATGCCTACCATGTATCCTGAGGGAGGGCGGGACCTGTAAAGCAGTGCTTGAGGATCTGATTAAGCGTTGTGCGGCGTGTGATGTAATAACGGCTACGCCACTTGTTAACTTGCCATTTGTTTTCTGCACCAAATGAAATCATGAGAGAGGGTAGCACGACGTTTTGTGGCTGTCTGATGTGTGAATATGTTCGTTTTAAAAGTGATCAAATTTCATGGTGGCCCGCTACCAACCATGCCGATCAAGTTGTGATGACATCATTCCGTACTGCGGCGTCTCATAAGATATAAAGTTTTAAGTAATGTTTTCTAGAATCTGGAGTGTCCTAAAATCCATTTGGTGAAGTCGAGGAAGAGAAATGACATCAGCAACTATGATTTGACGATGACTATGGTGACAAACGCAAGCGATTTATTTATGTATTTATTTATTAAATACTTTAACCGTGAAGGAGGAGGAATTAGTTCAAGTTCAAGTTCAAGTTCAATTTTATTGGTCACATATACATTGTGCAATACAGCATGTAGTGAAATTCTTTGGCGACTACCTGGGTGTTTGCTGTAAGTGGGAGGGGGGGGGGAGGAACATATATACATATATTTATATATATAAGTGGGGATGAACATATTTATATATTTACATATGTAAA
>JAOUQX010000015.1:12431517-12446737 GCA_028566295.1 Liobagrus marginatus
ATTGAACTTCCTGATCAAGGACTTCTGTTTGCGCCTATTCAGCTAAGTTATTTCTCTGTTTGTTAGCCATTTGCTAACTGTTCTAGTTAGCTTTTTGCTAGTTGTTTGTTAGCTGTTTGCTAACCGTTCTAGCTAGCTCTTTGCTAGTCGTTTGCTAGCCGTTTGCTAGCCGTTTTGTTTCCTAGCTTAGTTCAGTGTTTGTAGCGTTAGCTTGTTTACGCGTTTTGTATTGTTTAACCTGTTGCTGGACTATTATATCAGCCTCCTGCATTTGGATCCTAATCCTTCTCTGCCACAATGTTACACTAACAATGTTCTATGTTCAAGTATTTCGTATGTTATTGGGGTGGGGAGATGCTGTTTGACCAATAGGGACTCGGCAAAATGATTGACAACCAAGGGCAGCCAATCTGGCGAGAGGATGGAGGAATGGAGAGAGAAGCGTAACGCAGCATAGCTCAGCTTGTCTACAGACAGGAAAAAGTTCGCTGGAAAGATTCCGCTGAACAGTAAAATCCAAGACTGACACCTTTACAACGGTTGGATGCTAGAAGCTGGGAATCCGTTTTAGTCGAGCCGCTTAACGGATAGACATCGGCTTAATTTTTCGACTGCGGCCTGGAAAATACCAGCTAGTGCATGTTGGTTAACATCTACCTCTGGTAAAGTGGCTGTGTGAACTCGTGGACTGAGAGAACTGTTATTGCATCTCCTACAAATTCATCGTGAGTGAATGGTGATATTACTGCACGCAGATTGGTGAGAAAACGGCTATTGAACTTAAGTCATTGGACATCTTACAGACAAGGTATTATTTATAAGTGCTCCAACGGAACTGAGCCCCAACGAGTAATAATACACCGCGGTTGTAATTATTTATTAATTAATAATTATAGTAAATAATTGTGAAATATATATTGTGTTTATTTCTTTGGGACTTATATTAAAAGGGGTTTTCTTTATTTATTTCCTATTTATATTATTTTATTTTGTTTATTGGTAATTAAATAATTGTGTTTAATCAGAGATATCTTTCTTGTAGTCTGTTTACACTTTAGTTTAAAGTTTACTAGGTGTAACATCCCGTTCTAATTCCCCGGAGTTTTGAAAGCACTTCCGAGTCACGGGTGACGTCACTTCCGGTTTGGGTAATTCTCAGCGCACTTTCACTTCCGGGTCCCTGGATATAAAAGCAGAGGAACTACGAGCACACAGCGCAAAGTATTGCTAGCCCCGCTGCGTACCAAGCCTCTAATGATTTGTGTTTTGTGCCTTACAGACTTCCAAGTAGATCTCATGCTGCTTCTGCTTCTACTGCCTCTGCAAGTTTCACTGTTCACAGCACCAAGGCCGCCATTGCACTGCTCAGACCCCTACAGCCCTGAAAAACCTCACAGCTCGCCCTGCTTCACCTCATACCCACCGTATTTCAGTACTCTTCACGTTTTTCTCAATAAACACCCGTTTTTGCATTTGGATCCGCTGTTCTGTGTTTCAATGAAACGTTACAGTTAGAGGGCTAACCCTAACCCTAACCCTAAGCTCTAGATAAGAGCGTCCGCCAAATACTGTAGATGAAAATCTTTATATTCAAAACGATGGGCATTGTGGGACAGGAGAAACCGAATTTAGTACAACACCACCATCTTATGGCTATCAAGAGCTACAACGAACAAATAAAAAAAAATCCCACACGTGTCATTTTGGCCTACTGCTTTTGTTCTTTAATACTACAGTAACGTGTAACAAATGAAATGAAACGGAAAAACAACTTTTTGGATTTGTTTGGAATTTTAACACAACAGTTCATTTCAAAACTAAAACGCACAACATTAGCATATCGTCCAAAAACGTAAACATGCGCTAAATGTGATGTAGAAACGCGTCAAAACAAACCATAAAAACAAGGTGTATTTACAGCTTGGTCCCAATCAACACATTTGTGATTACTATGTAAAGATGTAAAAACTACATCAGCACACACTGCCACACTGTCGTTAGCCTGGTAGCCAGGATTCCGCTCCCTCAAGGATTTAGCCTATAGTTTTAGTATAATATGCAACTTACCAAGAAATTACATTTGAAGCTTTGTGATATTATTTATATTATAATAGATATACTTGTATATTGTAATATACAAATAGATTTGATCAGGTTCAATCTATGCCCAAGCCCGGTTCTCGCCCTAGATGCTCAGGCCCGAGCCCAGCCCTGGTCCGACAAGCTTATCAGAATTTTCGGCCCGAGCCCGTTCAGAGCCTGACTTTTTTAAATTCAACTCAAATCAACACTTGGTTTTCCTGCAAGAATGTCTAAGCGTGTCAGCGTGATAGTTAAAACGTGTTTGTGTTTATTTTACCATCATCACCTTCTAAATATATATTAGAATTCTATGTATTAGAAATATATTTAATGAATATCTAATATATAAAAAGGAGGACAAGCCTAAAACAAGCCTGAAGCTGCGTGAGAGCTATGACGTGAAACTTATGCTAAATGCAGGGCTCAACACAGAAAAGCAAAAAATAAAAGAAGACAGTATATTCTTAACTGTCTACAAAGTTTTTATATTAAAACATAAAATAAATGAATGCATACGAAATATTTACCAAATTTTTCCATCTGGTATTAATAACATTGTAATGCTTCACTGGCAATAATGTAGAAAAACAATATAACAACATGTCACGTGCTCTCCGTGAACTAGTTTCAGATCAAATTAGGACTTGGACAAACATACATACAAAAACAAACATACAAACAAACAAAAAACAAACAAATACACATACAGTACATACAAACAAACAAACAAAAATAAAACAAATATACATTCAAATAAACAAAAAACTAAACAAACAAGCAAACAAACATACAGACAAAAACAAATAAACATACTGTACATAGACACAAACAAACAAAAACTAAACAAATATACATTCAAATAAACAAAAAACAAAACAAACAAAAACAAACAGACAAGGAAAAAAAAACATACAAAAAACAAATATACATACATACAAAAAAACAAACAAAAACAAACAAATATACATACATACATACATACAAAACAAACAAACAAACAAACCAAATATACATTAAAATAAACAAAAAACAAACAAACAAACACAGACAAAAACAAATAAACATACATACATATACACAAACAAGTATACAAAAACAAACAAATATACATACATACATACATACATACAATACAAACAAACAAACAAAACAAATATACATTCAAAGAAACAAAAAACAAAACAAAAACAAACAAACAAACAAAAAACACAAAAACAAACATACAACAAACAAACAAACAAACAAACAACAACAGCAAAATCAGAGTGAATAACTTTTGAGTTACCTTTTGGCTTTTGTTACCACAATACAGTACAGTACTATTGTAGCCTCCATGCTAGTCATACCTGTATAACTCTAACCCTACTACTAGTCACAGAGTACTGGGTAGTATGCTAGTATGCTAGTACGCGTTGTTAGCGGCGGGGGAAAAGCGCGGTGAAGGAAACCTGCTTCTTCCTCTACAGTTAAAGATAAACTAGTCAGCTTGTCGGATTTTTTTTAAAGGACATAATTGTTTTCTTACTCGTATTTCTGCTTGTAATCATTTCCGAGAGCATGGATAGCACGAAGATCCTGGATATCCCTCAGGTAAACTAATTAATAAACACTTACCGAGTATTAGTCAGCTTTAATCAGGTCAAGTCCGGACATATTTATTACTTACATAACGACAACAATGGCTAATTTTAGACGTTCTCTTTTATGCTATATTTCCAGAGTTCATTTAAGTGAAGTTTGAACATATTAATGTATCTGGGCTATTCTTCTAATATTTAACAGTAAACGCAATGTTTCATTAATTATTTTTAAAAGATAAATTCATATTAAATGAAGTCATACCATTAAAGTTAAATGTTGTTTTAAACGCGTTCAGTGTGTTTGTGCTATCATAGTTGTTTACAATAGAAGAGGAACTTGTTAAATGCAGTAAATCATTGTCACTTTAATACACTTGCAGTTCCTGTTTTAGTTTAGCACATAACTGAACATATGCGAATGTATACAGTACTTTGGTGTTGACGCATAAAGCTTCAAAGACGTTTAAAAAAAGAAAGATTATTCTTATTTTCTCTATTGTTAGTCATTTGCATATGTAATTTGATCAAATGTAAATAAAACTCTGGTCAAGTCACTGATGTCACTTGTTTCTAAGCTTTTTTTCCCCTGAGACACACAACCCCCAGGAACCTTATATACAGTACAGCTGCTTGTTTCAGTATGGAATTTAAAAAAAAGGCACACACTGTTCTCAGACCTGCCAGGTTTAGGATACATCTAGGTCTTGCTTACGTAGTTTTGAATACCTTCGTTCAAGTTTATTTGTAAGTACATTTAAGAGAAATAGGTGGCAAGTATTTTATAATACGACTATGTTATGGGCTATGTTATAGTCAGGGCTCTGTGCAGGACACTCGAGTCCTTCCACTCCAACCATAACTGTTGTTCTATGTATGGAGATCAGCAGATTTGTGCACAGGGGTATTGTGGCCAGGATACGGCCCCATAATCCAAGCAGATAAAGGTTAAGGGCCTTGCACAGGGGCCCAGCATGGCAGTGCTGGGACTTGAACCCCAGTCTTTGGATCAGCAGTCCAACACCCTTACAACTGAGCTAACGCTAACAGTCAACGTTTTAACCCCAAAACACTATTTTTCTACATAATTTTTTCTATTCAGTTTTCCCTTCTACATTTGTAAATAAACTCCATGTAAAAAATACATGTAACCTGAAATTTAAATGCAATTGAATTCACAAATAAAATGCTAATAAAGTAATATATGATTTATATAGGCTTCTTGTAACGGTAGTACCGGCCCACGCCCAGTAGAGGGAGCGCATCCGCCTGAACAATGGGCTCGAACGTACGTCCTGTTCTCAAGGTATAAAGGCCAGGCGGAGCCATTATCCAGGGCGGGACATTGTGCATTGGGTGTGTGAATACCTGACTGTTACCAGCGTTTTGCCAAACCTTGCGCAAGTACTATTGTTCATGTGCTATCTTAAACCCTGTATTGTTCATGTGCTAGCAAACCAAGCCATTGTCATGTGCTAGCTTAAACCATGTATTGTTTATGGGCTAACTAACCAAGTGGTGTCTATATGCTAGCTTTACAAGTACTGTTCATGTACTAGCTTTACAAGTACTGTTTATGTGCTAGCTTCAAACAAGTGTTGCCCATGTGCTAGCGCTGCCGTTGTTGGTCACGTGTGCTAGCGGTAATCTTGTTTGTAACTTTGTTTTGTTTGTTTTGCTAGCCATGCTAGCCGTTTGGGTTTCTGTTTGTTTGTTTATGTTAAAGCAGCCTCCCTTTACCATTGGTAGCGCTAGCTCGGCTAGTGGTTTGTGTTGATGTTTTTGGTGCCCTGTCCAGGTGATGATCCAGGTTCTTCATATGGTCGTTCCATTTGTTGACATATTTGGCATCTTCACGTCAAAACCAAGCTTTTTCATCTCTCTGATCTCTCTGATTATATTTGAGCGCAATGTGTTCATGAGTTTCAATGTGGATTGGAATAGTTGCTTATAGTTCTTATTGTGTTTTGTAGCTTAGTAATGAGATGCAGCTGAAAATTATGCACATGGTGAAGAGTGGACAGCTGAGCATCGACGACGCTTTGGACCAGGCCAGAAAGGACAAACTACAGCTGCTCCTGAGGAACTTCGATTTAGAGGTGCAGTAGCTACACATATACACGTAGATACCTATAGAAATGGGTTTGAAAAGAATATCTCAGAAAGAAAGCACCAGACTATTATTTAAACTCCGATACAGCAATCTAATGAGGTTTCGGTGTTGCTTCTTAGCTCCAGGGTTATGCCTAAATTTGATTTAATGTCTGTGTGCAGTTTCTGTTCATATGCTTCCTGTATTGGCTTCCTCTTGCCTCCCTGGTTTTCTCCCACCTTCCAGAAGCATGCCAGTAGGTGCACTGTGAATGTGTGTGTGCGAAAGGGTTTATTTATTTATTTGGAAAAAAAACAAAAAACAAAGATGGACTAGCATCTTATCCATGATTAATTAATATTTTATTTAATGTTCCCCTGAAGGGCTCTGGATTCAATGTCACCCTGATCAAAATGAAGCAGTTGCTAATGATGATTAAATGTAGCCCAATATCGTATGATTCTGCAGATTATTTGCTTTCATGCTAATGTTATTGTTATTGAAATAGATTTGTTTTAGGATCTATTATAAAGCTGGATCACGGAGAGAACATGTAAACTCCACACAGAAAGAAACTGGGCGGTAATCGAACCCGTGACCTTCTTGCTGTGAGGCTGGAGTGCTAACTAAAGAATTATGCTGCCATAAATACTTTATACTTTTTTTTATATACTTTATATCTTTTTATTTATACTTTATCTTTTTTAATATTTATATTAAATGTAACTAGGAAAGGGATGAGGAATTAGGAAAGAAACCACAAACCTGCCTTGCTGTATTTCAGGTTTGAGACTTATCACAGACAGTAATCATGACAATTGTTGTCTCTTCACGCAAAGTTCCTGTTCCTTTTTTTTAGTTTGCTGCAAGACTTTAATGGTCAAATGACATTCATTCATTTCTTCATTCCTTCATTTCTTCATTCATTCATTATCTTCCACCCGTCCTCTTAAGGGGTGCTGGAGTTTGGGGGGGGCAGGACTAACACTTGGAGACAGACAACCATTCACACACACATTCACTCCTATGGACAATTTAGAGTAGCCGATTCACCTATGCCAAATCACGTGTGTGGAGGCAGGAGGAAACCGGAGTACCCAGGAAAAACCCACGCAAGCACGGAAAGAACTTGTCACCGTACAGGAAAATGGCATGTGGTCCATAAAAATGAGATAAACTGTTAGATAACAGCAAGTAAATGTAAAACTCCGGTGTTGAATTCTCAAAGATGATAGAAATTTGTTAGTCTGTGTTTATTTAAACGTTGGTTTGTGTTGTACAATGGAATTTAATGAATGCATGTATAAGGAACTAAAGAAACTAGTCAGCCCGCTTTTTTACGGGACTTGCCCGGCTACAATTAGAGCCAATTACAGCAGAAGACATAGCCTTAATTTTAGTACTATGTTTTAAATGAGGAAGTTTTTGGCTGATATCCATTTTTCTGTTACAGGAAAAACAAGCCTCACAGTATAACTTCAGTGTGCACAAATTTAATTCATACAGATGGCAAAAAAGGGTGCTACAGGTATGAAACCATTCGTATATTTTCTGTTGTAAAGATAAAATGAAAACACAAATACAAAAATCACACGAAAAAAAAAATCACGCTCGAGTAAAGTCGCAAATTACCCAATGGCCAAAAGTTGATGGACATCTGATCATCACAGCCATGCGCTTTTAAACATCCCATTCTAGAAACATCCGCATTGGCTGTTGCATTCTTCTGAAAGCCTTTCCGCTAGACCTCACAATGTGATCTAGACCATTAGTAGTGTGGTTTTCCCCCCAAATATTTTTTCATATGCTTTGTGCACAGGGGCATTGTCATGCTAGAGCAGGTTTGGGCTTTTTACATCCAGTAAAGGGAAATTGTAATGCCTCTAAGTGCCTAGATAATTGTGTACTTTCTAATATTCTAATATTAATATTATGTTAAAAGCTTGAGAAAGAGCTAAAATATGCATTCTGTTCAGGTGTCTTGAAATGTCTGGCCATGTAGGGACCAGTGATAGGAATAACTGCGTTATAAATAAATGACGTTACTAACGGCGATATTGTGTCTAGTAATCAAACGAGTTACTGTTTCCCTGTTACAACGCCATTACTGTTACTGACAATAACATGTACCGTTACTATAATTGAGCTCACTGAAGCGGTTTTCATCCAAGCACGCTCGTTTTTTCTCTGGTGTGTGTGTGTGTGTGTGTGTGTGTGTGTGTGTGTGTGTGTGTGTGTGTGTGTGTGTGTGTGTAGTGGGGGATTGGGCACATAACTGATGATGATTGGTGTGTATATGTTGAGGGGTGGCTGGAAGACAACCACAACTAATGATGATTATCTTAGGTAGAGTAAATTTCAACCTGAGGCAGATTAGCTAGTGCGGGTGTTCACACGCAACGTGAAAATGCACAGTCACACACACACACACACACACACACACACACACACACACACACACACACACACACACACCAGCAACCAGGAGTCTGAGCAATGCCAAGCCCATTTCATTCATTTAATATATTTAATATTGGGGCGCATCCAAGTTATTTAACATATTCGAAGACATTAGTTAATTTTCTTGGTAATTAGTTACTTTTATCATGATGTAACTGTCTAACTAACTCGGTTACTATTTGTGAGACGTAACTATAACTAATGACTTTTTAAAAACTGTTAATGACCTCTGCATCTATGATATGCTATACAGTATACACAATGTGGTTTGTAATTTCAGCTGTCCTTACTGCTGGTCACTGTGAAAATGTGTGTCTCCTCAGATTGATTTCAGCACAAAGATGCTTTGCAGTATTGAGAAAGGCATTGTGAAGAGGCAGTTGTCTTTCCAGAACATTATAAACTGCCATGATGCTACAGGGACCAAGTTCACAGTGATGTTCAAGGACCACCATGATTACGAGCTGGAGGCTATGTCTCAACAGGACAAGCAAAAAGTGATTTCTACTTTGTTAGTGCTTGCAAAGACTAATACTAATGTCAGTCCAGTTCTTGTCCCCTGACCTCTATCCTGGATACTCTCTGTTATTATTTATAAAGCTATGTTAATGATAAGATCCGATGGACTAGGGCTGGAAACCTGGGCATGACACTTTCTATTTAATGTTTTTTTTTAATTTTTGTATTACATACAGCATTTATGTAAACATTTACAGCTATAAAAGAAAAAATCTTCATTAATTATAAATGTTTAATATGTTTGATGATATTAACCTTTTCTCTTATCTATTATGTGCTGTAGGGATGTAATCAGATACATTATTCACGAAGTATATGAATATCTTTTGCCAATACAGATAAGAATAGGAGGAGCATTATTTTCATAAAAGTTGCTCGAAAGTTCAGCCGGACATCAGGATGAGAGTTATTTATTTTTCAATATGTGCAAGAGACTACAGTCATTTTAAGAAACTGTAAACATTATACAAATATCACCAGCAAGGGCAAAAATAATGAAATTAAATGAAATGAATACATAATTGTATTAAATCATTTAAATAAATGATATCCTGTGCACATCTCTAGGCAAAACCAGTTTAAAGTAGTAAGATGCAGCTGATGTTGAGGAACTGTCCGTGCCATCATTTACAAAGCATTCAGACATATTTACATCTGAGAGAAAGAAACACTTGCTGGTTATTTGGATACAGATAGTGGAACTGCATTACCCATCACTATGCTGTGGTTTGTTTCCAAGTAAACAGATGCTTTATAGTTCTAACATTTCAATATGTTTACTCTCCCTCTCTCTAGATGCTGGAACTCATAAACCAGATTATTTACAGGAATATCCAACCTGTAGATATTTATGCGGAACTTAACCAACCACCAGCGTCACGAAAAATTCTTTATGATGGCCAACTGCTCCTGCAGCGAGGAGGGCTAGCGTCGTTCAAATGGATAAAGTATGGTCATGTATAGCGTCATTATTCTTTTCTAGTTCAGCTTCTCAGCTCATTTTTCAGCTTGCTGACTTCACTGCTGTCGTCATTAAACAAATATGAAACTATCGTTGCCTGGTGCTGTACGTAGTAGAAATAAACGTATGACTAGCTATGGATACAAGCTGCATAATATATTCAACCTCCGTGCTAATTTAGACTCTAAACAAACTCTGGGGTCTTCCAGGAAAAGGGGTATTAACACTAAGATCATATGACAATTGCACATGCTTTGGGTATGGCTCAGTCAGCTTTCTAGTAGTCAGGTTAGTGATTAGGGAGTCTGTCATTTTAATGGCTTGAAGAGGTTAGATGCGCTAACGCTCAAATAATTACTTTCCGTTGTAATTTCTAGATTATATTTGATGTTTTTCTACGGAACGTTTGTCTTTTAAATGTTTTATTAAAAAAAAAAAAATCGACTAGCTAGTTGATGATCCTGCTTGAAGTATTATACTATAAATGCATGTGGTTAAGCTAACAACAAATTTATATTCAATTAAAGTATTTGAATGCCGCTGAAAATTTAGCGTCCCAATTTCAATGTCCCATTGTTGTAGTGAGCCACAATCCTAACGTTCACGACATAGGGAGCCGATTTAGACACACCCGTGAACTCTATATAATTTATTATGCAACTTCTAATGGGAACTGGTTGCAAGAAAACCAGTTACAAAAATGTAGGTGAATACAATTACCTTTACAATTGCAAATGCAATTACAAAACCTATAACCCTATATTATCATATGAGAATGTGACGCAAACACACAGAGTCTGTAGTGCCCTCAGGCTGACGTCCAGGCCACAGTCTTAGGGCGTGACACAAGTGATAAGATGGAACTGGTTTGTGAATACAAACGAAAATTGTTATACTTTACAAAGGGAATTGAAAAACATGCGGTATCTAGAGAAGGAAGTAAAACACTTCTGTAGAAGAAACTGTAGATAATAATGTGTAATAGTTTCATGAATGGCAGGGACAGTATTAAAACGGAAGTAAAAAACAACAACAATCATAATAGGCTAATGATATTACCCCGTTGTTCAAGTTTTAAAATGAAGAATAATTCCATAAACAGTTAACACTTTGAGAAACACTACTGACATGTTGATACATACTTGTAAGCTGTGATTGTCTGACCTTTTATGTGATCCTGAATGAATATTTTGTTGGCCAGATATGAAGGCCATCTTTACACAGGAAACTTGACCCTGCTCCCAACAGCACTATGTCAGTATGAGGATGATGCTGGCACACCCACATCCTCGAACCAGCCAATCATCATTCACTTCTCTGATGGCAATGCGAGTGTAGAGAGCCACTGCACTTGTGACTCTATGTTTATGCTACTCACCAACAACACTGAGTTCCAGTTAGTCTCATATATTTATATATAAAAGTATATACGTACGTTATCTCACAAAAGTGTGTACGCCCCTCACATTTTTGTAAATATTTTATTATATCTTTTCATTTGACAACACTGAAGAAATTACACTTTGCTACAATGTAAAGTAGTGTGGCTACAGTTTGTAAAACAGGGTATATTTGTTGTCCCCTCAAAATAACTCGGCACACAGCCATTAATGTTTACATGGAAACAAAAGTGAGTACACCCCTAAGTGAAAATGTCCAAATTGGGCCCAGAGTGTCAATATTTTGTGTTGCCACCATTATTCTCCAGCACTTCCTTAACCCTCTTGGCCATGGAGTTAATCAGGGGTTCACAAGTTACCACTGGAATCCTCTTCCACTCCTCCATGACAACATCACCGAGCTGGTGGATGTTAGAGACCTTGCGCTCCTCCATCTTCCGTTTACGGATCTCCCACAGATGCGCAATAGTGTTTAGGTCTGAAGACATGCTTGACATCACCTTTACCCTCAGCTTCTGTAGCAAGCAGTGGTCGTCTTGGAGGTGTGTTTGGGGTTGTTACCATGTTGGAATACTGCCCTGCGGCCCAGTCTTCGAAGGGAGGGGCTTATGCTCTCAATGAACTGTAGCTCCCCCGTGCCAGCAGCACTTATGCAGCCCCAGACCATGACACTCACACCACCATGCTTGTCTATTGGCAAGACACACTTGTCTTTGTATTCCGCACCTGTTTGCCGCCACACCCGCTTGACGCCATCTGAACCAAATAAGTTTATCGTGGTCTCATCAGACCACAGGACATGGTTCTAGTAATCCATGTCCTTAGTCTGCTTGTCTTCAGCAAATTGTTTGGGGCTTCTTTGTGCATCATATTTAGACGAGGATTCCTTTTGGGACGACAGCCATGCAGACCAATTTGATGCGGTGTGCGGCGTATGGTCTGAGCAATGACGGACTGACTCCCCAACTATCAACCTCTGCAGCAATGCTGGCAGCACTCATACGTCTATTTCCAAAAGAACTCTGGATATGACGCTGAGCACATGCACTCAAATTCTTTGGTGGACCATGGCGAGACCGGTTCTGAGTGGAACAGGGGTTCTGGCAACGTCTTATAGCCTCGGCCATCTTTATGTAGAGCAACAATTCTTTTTTTCAGATCAACAGAGAGTTCTTTGCCATGAGATGCCATGTTGAACTTGCAGTGACCAGTATGAGAGAGTGCTAGCGATAACACCAAATTTAACACACCTCCTCCCCATTCACACCTGAGACCTTGTAACACTAATGAGTCACATGACACCAGGGAGGGAAAATGGCTAACTGGGGCTAATTTTCACTTAGAGGTGTACTCACTTTTGTTGCCATCGGTTTAGACATTAATGGCTGTGTGTTGAGTTCTTTTGAGGGGACAGCACTGTCTTACAAACTGTACACACACTACTTTACATTGTAGCATAGTGTCATAGTGTTCAAATATTTACAAAAATGTGAGGGATGTACTCACTCTTGTGAGTTACTGTATATCGGGTGTCCTTCCAGAAATGTTAACATCAAACTCTGATTTCCGTTTATCTAGTTTCCGGATTCCAGTAAACGGACATACGAGGACAGAAGACATTAAGAAGGAACGAGATGCCTGGGTTGAAGCTATTAACAAGTTATGTATGGACTGGAAACGAAAATCTCTTCATCTCTATGAAGAACTCGGACAATCTTCCAAGATTGAAGGAACCATTAAAGAGTGTCAGTCTGAACTTGAGAGAGAACCAGAACCAGAACCTGAACGAGTGCAGACCAATCAAGGGTCTGTTGTAGTGCTACCCCTTCCAAAACCCAGTGTGTTACCAGTGATAGTGCCTGAACCGGTGTACCTTTCCACTCCTGGTCCAGAGCAGGTGCCTGAGTTACGGCTACTATCAACACAAGTAAAAATGCCAGAGTCAGAGGCAAAACTTAGAACCATGACCCCACCGATGTCTGCTTCAGCACTGACTCCTGCTCCTCCCATGCCGCCTCCTCTGCCCAAGACGAGCAAGCTAAAAGCACAGAAGGCGACGACCAAGGCCTTTCATTGGGACTGCATTCCGCAAGACAAGGTACAGCATGTTAAAATTGTCATCATATGTTTGGTGTTGAAACAGCATTAATTCTATGCGTTTAACTTCACATCCTTTCATTTATTACCAACAGGACCGTTTTCTTAGGCACTAGTATACTATAGCTTACTTGTTTTCCCAACAGAACGTAACCCCATGCTAGGTAGCTCATCAAAGGTCCCCACTACTGCACACGTATCTGCGTTCCCATTCTGGTCTGGTCTGGTCTAGGAGTTAAGGAAATGGATGATAAGAATGCATTCTAACCTTTAGTTCTTGCCTTTTTTTTGTTATTATGTTGAAATCAGACATTGTTGATAAAAATAGGCACATGATGAGTGTGACATAGTGTCCCAACACTGTCAGCATCCTTTAACAGGCTGCCCATGAGGAATATTCCAAAACAAAGCCAACCTGATGATCCAGTTGTTGAACCATAGTCCTGCTTAACAAGACATACACCTTATATTAGCTATCTAAAAATTGCTTGCAGGAACACACACCCTCATACACCATCACACACACACACACACCTACTCCTAAACCTACACATCACACACACACACACCCCTACCCTACCCCTACTCCAAGCACTCCTAACATGTATGCATGTGCACCAGTACATACCAGTGTAATACCCATGTCATTATACAAGGTTGTGTCCTCATAAATTCATGAAAGCAAGTTCACACTCACATACAAACACACACACACACACACACACACAAAACATTAATGTCCCCATAAAACATGCTTATGACGTAATACGATCTCATTATACAAATTTGCGCCCTCATAAATTCATGTAAACAAGTTCAGACACACACACACACACACACACACACACGCTGCCATTGCTCACTACAACAGAGCACAAATCATTAGTAAACTTGGGCACAGATGCATGATCCTTACTACTCCCTCTGCTTGGCCCCGATCTTCATTCACAAACCGGCCCTCAGCCACGTCCACACTTCCAGAGTGAGTTAGACTTCAGTAGACATAGTAGTATCTATTGCTTTGGATACACAAATAACACGAATAGAGTGTAAGTACATAAACATAGAGTTAAACCACATAGTCTGTAAAGATGTATGTTAGATTTGCCTCTTATAGATTTAGAATTCAAATTATTCATAGTCCTGATTACACACTGGCCAATTTATTATGATCAAAATAGATTTATTATGTTTTCTACCCAGAGCTAATGCTTAGTATTTTCCCTAAGCTCCTATATTCCAGGGATAGAGTGTGAACTGTGTTTTGGATCGTTCATGCCCATGGTTTATTTATTGCAGGTTCCTGTGGGGAAAATGAAGCTATTGACTGTTTTTGCTGCTCCTACAGATTGCGAAGTCATTGTGGGCGAGGGGAAGTTCTCGAGAAATTGAAATCGACACGTCGCGTCTCTACGAGCAATTTGGAATCAAACACTCGGGGCACTTTTTTAGCACGGAGTCCAGTAACCATGCTGAAATCCTGCTGAATACCAAAATCGCACATAATTTCAGTAAGTATCGGCGGTACCACAAAACCTATGAATCAAGAATCTGAGGGTGTTATGGGCACATACTTGCTACGACCCCAATTCCAAAAAAAGTTGGGCCGCTGTGTAAAATCTACATAACAACAAATTTTATTCGCAATAGAACACATGTCAAATGTGTAACCTGAGAAAATATACAAATCTAATTGGAAAAAAAGGTCCTTTTGCAATTGATGGCAGCAACCTATTAAAAAAAAAGTTGGGAAAGAGGCAACAAAAAGCTGGATTTTTGTTATATTTAGTATTTTTTAATCTTCAGCTACCCAGTTTGGGTGACTGTACCCATTCTAGTGTCTGATTCCTCCTCTTGGACATTGTACATCCATCATAATTTTTTTTTACAAATAGTTAGTTTTACACAATACTGTAAATAAAATACACACATCATGATTACACTGTTTCAACTAAAACAAGTGGAAAAATGATGTGGCCTTCCTCTCTGAAGTTTCAACAACATTGAAACATTATTGCAGATTTTGTTTTAT
>JAOUQX010000015.1:12668933-12679919 GCA_028566295.1 Liobagrus marginatus
GGGTTAGGGTGTTAAGGTTGGTGGTGCGGAGAATTGAACACACAATCCTCTGACCAGGAGTCCAACACTTAGCTACTATTAACTTGTACAAGTTATACAATAAAAACACCAGGGAGTGTTTTTAATCCTAATCCTTAAAAAAAAAAATGTAAATTCATGTCATGTGATTTTTCTGATGCAATCACTATATTAGGAACTGAACAACATGAATGTATTAAAGGTTAGAGACAGTTGAAAGTTCTCATCCTTACTAAAAAAAAACACTTTTCAAGAATAATAAAAAAAAAACATTCCTTCCTGCCACAGGAAAAACCTTTCCAATGTCATTGGATGAGTACAGGGCCGGTACTAGACCCTTTTTATTGGTGCTTTAGACCACCTGCCTGTCATTTTAGCCCACCTAAAACGATCAATTATCAAAATGTATTAAAAAATTTCAATTTTCTTTTTAAATATTGATGAAAATAACAAAGAAATGCAGGACATATCGCGAAAAAAAAGGTTTGGTTTTATTCTTTTTCCTGCGCATGCGTGATAGCTCTTCGTGTGACCGTGCCAAGAAAGTCACTTTCATTTCGCAACGCGCAGGTTATTTAAGGTATTTTTTTTTAAAGTTTTTAAAAATTATTATTCTTTATCGTGCGTTAATGCATTCGATGTTTACACTGTCTACGTAAATTTGCCATCTCTTATTAGCTATCCATAGTATGGACCCACGGGCAATATTTAATATAACGGAGAAAAACTAATGAACAATTCGTAATTATTTATATTTAATTAATACGTGGGTCGTGGCTGTGATTTAGCAAAACAAGGAAATAATACGTTATAAGAACTGAATTTTTCAAACTAGTTAATAATCATCATCCATAAAAATGAGATTGAAATCAAAGGCTATATTTGTAGCATTTAGCTAGCTAACAGTAATACTGGTTGATGAGCATAATGAGACGGGGACTAACGAAATTCGGTTGACATTTATACATTATTAAGGCATGTTTGCTTTTTATATATGGATATCCGATATATATTTTTTTGTTTTTAAAAAGGGGATTCAATCCCCATTTGGATTTAATCCTGGAACCGCCACTGCATGAGAATACATTCTGTGGCTATTTCTTTAAAGTGCTGTGTGCTTGGTGTTTATTTTTTTAAAAACCAGTTTATTCCACATTTTAATTGAGGTATAGCTGATCACATAAGCGGGACATAATACACTTTAGAGCATGATATCAGAAACGACATCTTTCTAATGTTACCTTTAGGCTGTTATCGCCAGCAGTATAGAAAGTTCAAGTCAGGAATTGCTGCACCCTGCAGGCTGGTGCTGGTACTACAACAACCATTTCAGCTCTCAGGTAGACTTTTACACTATGCTTTTTTCTTTTGATCTGAAACAGTAAAAAATTATTACATCAGTTTAGGGAGTTTTAATACTCCACCGGGAGAACTGCAGAGGCATGCTGACTGTATAGGTGAGCATTGCATGTGTGTGTGTGTGTGTGTGAAAGAAAAAACGAGGACGTGTACTCAGGCTGGATAGAGTAGAACTCACACTTGATTGCCAGCAGTTCATCAGTGGTCTCTCAGATGTGTCAGTGTGCTTAGCCCGGGGCACATCGCTGCCTCCGATTGAAGCTGACATCGCCCAAAATATGAAAGCAACAAATCATACTCCTCAGTCGGGCCCTAATCTCCCAGCCCGGGCCCCTGTGCTGTCGTCAGCACAATCACAACTGCCACAACGAGCTCTGCTGCTAGCCTGCAGCTCTACAGATGCTTCTAGCTAGCAGAGCAAGAACGCGGCCTGTTGCCACACACACACAGCAGTGCTTCCAAACACTATACGATATTACGAATACAATACTTACAGTTTAGTACAAACTCTTTTGGATGTACTTATGTAGATTAATTTCAGAACCTATTACTCTGATTAACCGCATGAAAAATGTAACAATATAAATATATAAGATCGTATGTTTTCTCTGCACATCACTTTACCTTGCCCAGTGTACTATTATTAATTCACCCCTTCCTTTAGCATAGCACAACAACGTCATTTTCACTCCTTTCTAGTATGTGCGTCATATCATATAATAATCAAATGTGATATTTGTTTATGCGCTGTTCACAGCGAATGCGTCCTTCATTTTCTTGTTTTCCCACCCATTTTATATATTTTTATCAACACCCATGCCATGGACAATTATTGAGATCAGTGACGTGAACAATAACTGAAGATCTTGACTTGTGTGTATATGTGTGTATCATTGTTATGTTGGGCTGCTACCACATGATTGGCTAATTTGGATAGTTGCATAAACATGCATGTTCCTAATAAAGTGGTACATTGTATATTATATTTAGGCTTTTGAAAGTTCGCACTTTAAAGGGTTATCTTGAACCTACAGTAGTCGCAGCTTCAGACACAACGTCCGAAAACATTGGGACGCGCGTCTGTGGCATGTAATACACAAAACTGGAAACGCTTTCAGGATTTTGAAATGGTCTCTGATTGGTTGGATTCGACCTCATTTCTGGGAGACGTCCGAGTCGTGTTTTTAACGATCCGTCTGTAAACAAAAGTGTCGTGACACGTTGGCACCCTCATTAAAGAAGAACGAAGCTGTTATCTTTACAACTATGACAATCAGCGTTTATGAGGATCAGCTAACGTAAATGCTGGATTATTAAAATGATGTTCAAAGGAAATAGACTCAATCATTTGAACGACTTTATTTAAGGAACGCTCTATGGTTGCACACGGTCAGTTTTTGTAGGGATACTGTATCTTTGGGTATACATGTCCCTAAACACGATCGTGAACAAAACAATCTGTGATTGGTTGCTTCACATGTCAATCAGATGCACTCTTGGCTAATTAAAGCTGCTATGGAACCCAGTCCCACTCCATGAGACTAACTTGAACATAATACACTTACATGATTTTTAACGCTTGTGACCATAAGGTTTTTGTTCAACCCGGTACAATAAGTGTGATGTTTGATCCTCTTTGCATCCGATGGCCTTGTAAGGCAGAAAGGCATCAGGGGGCACCAGAGGGATGTTGGTCTTATGTGGAAGTGTAATAGCTTCGGCTGTCAGGGGCCAGTCCCCTCCAGGTTATCTGCCACTCACCGTGACATGAATCAGCAGCGACGCCAACAGATTTCAGACATTCCCTTTCGTCCTGTAAACACAGCCAGGGTTCGCTGACCTAACGCTCAAACATGGCCGGTCTGCCAGGGTTGCCGAGGCAAACCCCGCATTTCCTACCTCCAACCTTTTCCTAAAGAGTCACCGCACGGCTCGGAATGTCTGAAATACTTTCAAGTGATTTTGCTTTTGATAGAGTTAAAAAAAATAAATAAATAATACCCCCGGATAATTTCTACCAGGAAGCGCTATAATCTTAGCCATGATGTGTGAGAAACTCTTCAGCAGAGTGAGACTGTGACGGGTGCGCACTTGGGGAAAAAAATAATAATATTCACAATAATTGACAGCCAAGGCTAAACAATATGACCAATTTTGCATCTGTCTTGGGGAATATGTAAAACCCAACGAAATGTCTTAATAAAATCATTTGGTTCCTACATCCCTCTCCGGATTCTTCCTATTATTTTGCTGCTCGTTTGACATGTGACACTTAACTGCTCCGTGACATTTTCCCCCCAATAAATTCGAGTGTATTTTCATTCCAGTTAGTGCAGTTAAAATGTTTTATTTCTGCGTAGTTTTAAATCAGTGTCCAGATACACACAGCCCTTTTCCAGCACGGTGACTTAATTAGGTGGAGGACTGACACTTTTCAAGTGGCAGCCTGACAAGCTGATACACACAGGCCTGGAGGAAAAAAAAAAAAAAAAAGAAGTGGAGCCTATTTGCTGGATTAAGCATTCGAGAATAATCTGTCTGTGCTGATCTATTTGCAAGAAAACGAGATAAATGCCCACGTACATACTCTCAAACTGTTTACATATGCAAAGATTAGGTGCTGCAATTGCAACATTAATAAAATTGTTCTATTGCTTTGGCATGATGGTGCTGTTAGTATCATAATCAGCACGTTTATTTATTTGTTTCATCCCTCTTCCCCCAACGTGCATTGTGTGCACACATACAAGGAACAATTAATTGTTGGGTTGTTTTAGCTCATGATCATGCATCCGATTCAAGCGCGCCTTTAATGTGGCAATAAATCTCGGATGACTTTGAATCATTGGCCTGAATTAATATTAGAAACAGCTAATTTCCTAGCCCTGAGTAGAACCACGAAAGGATATTCTTTCCACGGCTTAATGTGAATGGCTGACATTGAGCCGCTCCCTCCAAAAGCCATTTGAAATGCCCTCGTGCCACAAATGCCCATCCACCAGCATGGTCATTTCAAAAAATTTCCCCATTAAGCGCAAAAGGCTAAATGACTCGGCTGTGACTTACCGCAGTCACGGCACACTTCCATTTGACGAGCCACTTCAGAGACTCTCGGTTTTAATTAAGGAACACAAATGGCCGAAATATACACATTTATTTTGTCATATTATTCAACCGTATCTTAAATCATCCTCTGGCTTCCATTTGAAAAGAAGTTGCTAAGCTGAAGGATAATGCCTTGACAGAGGGGAATTGTGGATCCAAGGCACTAAATAATTTATGGCTTTAATCTGTGCACTGAGGTGTGGGATCTATGCCTGCAATTATAAATGCAAGGTGGAATTATTGCCGAACACCAGAACTGCATTAGGAGTCGTCTGATGAACGTCGTGATTGCCTCCTCATTTTGCAGCAACCGAGGGCGAAAAAAATCGCCAAAGCGCAGATGCGTCCTCCTCCCATTTGCCATCAAATGTCAGTTGCCAGTTATAAAATAGACATGACAGGGAGTAGTAATTGAGGACTCGACTTCTAGGGGAGGGAAAAAAAAAAAATAAAAATAAAAAAAGCGTAAAGTGTTTATGTACTTAGACTGTAATTATTCTTTAATATCTCTGAAATGAGAGAGGCCGAGGGAGATATTTTTAATTGTTATGATATAGGCACGGTTCATAGCGTATGCAGTAATGAAATGAAGGTTCATTAGCATATGGGAGATATTAGTAGTAAATACCAAAAAAATAAAAAAATAAAAAATTCAGTGAAAAATGAATAATACCGTCGTCTTCAATTCTGCTAATTATTAACATTTCAATTGTGTATTTAATTGAACAGACCAGTAAATTTGAACGGAAAACGAGAAAAAGTGAATTTTCCTTTCAGGTTTATAGCTACAACAGGTTCCAGATGTTAAGACCTGTAGCTTTGCAATGCACAAATGGATTGCCGTTATGCCACAACATGAGCTAAAAACTAACCCAAATCATATCAATGTGCAATTGTCCAACTTGTTCTCTAAACTTCTTCATCAATTTCCCATGTAACAACTCAACTCAAAATGTTGTTGCTGTCCTTAAAATAAATTCAGGAAGGCAGGTAGAAAAATGTTAATGATTTATTTTTTACTGGTATAAAAGGTGCGGTATGTTCTGCCTCACTATCCTCGTTTTGATGACACACATTTTTGCCGCAGCACTATATATACATTGATGTGAGACATCTTTGTGTCAGAGATGTCCAAGTCTGTTAACTCATATACCGAATCTAAACTGGTGATTAAACATTTATTAAAGTGCTTTTCTG
The DNA here is from genome assembly GCA_028566295.1 of Liobagrus marginatus. NCBI lineage: Eukaryota > Metazoa > Chordata > Actinopteri > Siluriformes > Amblycipitidae > Liobagrus > Liobagrus marginatus. The sequence continues at coordinate 12,674,613 of JAOUQX010000015.1, forward strand.
TTCTATCATTGCAACACAAATATTTCACAGAAGAATGTACTGTACATTTAGTTTTCTTTCTTTTAAATGTTTTTTTTTTCATTTATTATTTTTTTTTTATTTGCATTTTTGTTTTTGGAAACGTGTGTTTGTCTACCTGTGTGAACGTTTTTAGTTCATTCAGGCGCATCATCAGAGCTTACAGTTAATGCATCAATCAATTTGCTGTTAAAAGTATTACAATTAAAACTTGCCATATCATACAAATAAATAGTCATAGCCAGGAGCTACCGCATGCAAACATCTGCAGTTATGTTTCAAGCAATAATACAGTTCATTACTGGTGATGCGATTGAGCAGAGTGCAAAGACTTTTGTCAATGGATTCATTTTAGAATCTTTTGCAATGCATTTACTTACACTTCCTTCGAATCCAGCCAGTGTGCCCATGTCTTCCTAAATGTGATGAAATGTTTTCTTTTTAAATGTATGAGCATACTACATAATGCTACGTGTAACATAAAAATAATTTCACCCGTTATTTTTTTTGTGATATAAAAGCAGAGCAATTACAGTCGTTAAGAACAAAAACTACGTATCGTAAAAAGCAACCAAGCTACTCTTTGTCCATTTCAACAAATTGTGAATGATTCTCTGGAGATTTGCTGTGAGTTTTACTCAAGTGAAGTTTGACTGCATGGTTGCTGGCAAATGTCCGACTACAAAGCTTGCATTTGAATTTCGAGTCAATGTCTTCCTCTGTCACCAGCGCTTCTGTCATTCGAGCACCGAAACCTTTCACCAGTTCAGGTTCTGCTACCTTTGTCTGGTGCTCAACTGGCAGCTTGCTCATGTCTTTGATCTGAAAACCGAGATGGGATTCAAGATGTGAAATAAAAGCAGACGGCGTTCTAAACTGGGATGCGCAGTCGTTGCAGTAAAAGACCGGATGGCCCGTGTCCATGTTCTTTAAAAATTTGGTCCCACCTGTTTTCCTAAGTTGGTATTTAACGTTGGCAAGCCAGTGGCTGATGGTGGTCATAGAAAGTCCGGTGAACTTGGAAATGTGCATCCGTTCCTGAGGGCCAAGATCAGAGAGAAGATACTTGCCCTCGGAGGTCTGAAAGAGACTGGAAGCAAACTGGGCTTGAAGAATCAGCAAGTGCTGAGGGTTCCAGTTTGATTGCCTACCTTTACGTTTGTGGACAGAATACACCTCACTGGATACATCCTCAAACCGCCTCACGTCCAACTCTAGTTTCAGTGCAGGCACTCTGGATGTCATTGAGGGCTTTGGTGTTGTGGCTTTGGGAAGAACTTTTACCATGTCAGCAATGTCAGATAGTACATGCTTCTGAGGGATAGGAGTGGAGGACTGTGATGAGAGAGAGGAACTCTGTTTGTTATGTTTGTTTTTTGTTAAGTCTATTGGCTGATCGCTATTTGCGAACATGAAGTTGCTGTTGGCCCTGATGACAGCGGACGATGTAAGGATTGAGCTCGGTTTCTCAAGTCCTCGGTTTATTTCTGAGAATAGAGGTTGTATGCGTTGAGACAGAGCCCCCTCTTGCCGTGGCTTATTTGCCTTCCCCAAATGATTGTTTAGGACAGACTGTAGTGCACTTAAAGGGTTTATAGTTGGGACTTCCTGAGAGTCGTTGACAAGGTCTGAGATACTGCTGTGCCCGTTGCTGGCAGGAGGGCTCGGTGAAGGGTTGACTGTGTCGGAGATAGCTGGGCTCAACTTCCCTTTGATCGTGTCATTTCCTTCACTTACACAGTCTGCATCCAGCTTTGAAGAGGAAGAGGAATCATCCTGACAATCACTGTCATCATTCTCTGCCAGATCAAACTTGCAGTTCTGGATCTCTTTGTCGTCTGATGCATCGCCCTTCTCCTTTTTGATGTCCGGAGTGTGATGTCCCTGGAAACTCTCATGTCCTCGAAGTCCCTGATAAAACTTTCCTTTGGGGGCAATGAGCCTTAATCTGTGGCTGTGACTCTGTTTAACTTGTATGGGGGGAGAAGCAGAGAGCGGGACGTTCTTAATTACGCCTGATAGCTGGTACGCTGCATGTATGCTGGGGTAAGCACTCCAGCTAGGAGTCCCCGTCTGAGCCTTATTAATTGCTGTGGCCACTGTATTGGCTAAAGATTTTAGGATATCACCCCCTCCACTGGCTCCTTGCTCAAGGTCTTCCTCTCGTAGGTATGGATATTTAAAATGAGCATCAGTACACTTTTGATCTGCCACATCTTGCTGGTCGTCTTTATTTTTCTCTTCTTCTTGGTCAGGTTTCTTTTCATTTGAGAAAGTTTTCAGAGAATCCCCAGAGGCAGTACTTTTTGAGGAAGCCTTCTGTCCCTCAGATTCATTGACGGTTGGTTCTGCTAGGGTTTGCATCTTCTCTATTGCTAATGGATCAAGAGTTAACTGTTTACCCTTTTTGGATGCTGAATTTGTAACTTTAATAAAATGACCAGTGACCATCATATGTGTGGTTAGCTGTTGAAGAGTATCATGAGAACTTCCACATTCCATGCACTTTAGAATTTGTGATTTGCATGTTTCAAACTGCCATGTGTAACTTGCACCATTTTGGTAGCCATATCGGTTGTTTGGAGCATTTGTAAGGCCAGCTGACCTTTGGGCTTCACTGTAGCCTATAGTACCAGTGGTAGAGTCAGGAGAACAAGGCCTTGTAGATTCAAAGGCACGCTTCTTTGCTGGTGGAACTAATTTAGGAGTGATTACTGGGATAGGTTCTTTCAAAGGCACTTTCTGGTAGTGTTTAGTTTTAATCATGTGGACACTTAGGTCTTGGAGAGAGTCAAAAGAATGGCCACAAAACATGCATTTCAGGACTTTCTGGGCATCCTCCTTGCCTTCCATGTCTTGTAAGTTCCTCTTCCGATTTTTAGAAGATGAAGTGGAGGCGATTCCTTGTCTTCTGTGGTTATCATCTTGGTAGTGACCGCTCTTGTTCATATGCACTGTTAATTCTACCAAGGTGTCATATGCTGCACTGCAGTCCTTGCAGCGGAAGCGGCTGGCACCTGTAAAGACTGTACCACATGTTTTGCTGTTCTGCCTGTACAGATGCACTGAGCTAAACAAGTTTGGCTTTGACACAGGTTTTGGGGACAGTGTTTGCTGTAAAGTTTTAGATAATGCATCCTGATGCCAGTCAAACTCACGTTTCGAGCTTACATTGGAGCTGTCACAGTTTGGCTTGCTGCCGGTGTTACCGACCTTAAGGTCCAGTCCGATATTTGTCCAGTAGGAGTCTGAAAGAAAGTTGACATAGGTTGCCCTCATTTTCTCAAGGCTGCTGTATGTCTCATCCTTCGGTTTTGAACCATGGTTCTCGTTGTCTTTCAGGCTCTCTGGTGGGGAAGAGGCCTTGAAGTCAGATAGTCTGTCACTGCCATCACTCAGGCGGGACTCCAGTTCGGCCTCCTGGTTGGACAAAACACTGACTGGAGAATTCTGGAAGCTATAGCTGCTCTTGTTGTCGATTTCCTTGTCCTCAGGAATCTTTGTGCTGGTCTTTTCAGACCCTTCATTTTCATTCTGCATGTCCTTTCCTCCATCCTCTTCTGCCACTGGTTCAGGGACCCCAACCTCATCGGGCTCATACACTAAAAAAGAAAAAAATGAATATATAAATAAATATAAATAAACAGTCATTGACAACTTTAAGTTCTGGCTGTAGCAGGCCATTATTGTGCTGTAAAAGGAGTTCTGCGTAAATACTGGGTTAGGCAAAGAAAACATCTGGCAACAGTTTCAGTAAAACAACTGATTTGGTATTGCCAAATGTAATTATTTCAAATGTACTATTTTAATAATTTACTCATGTAAATTGGAGTGCGTAGCAATCTTACACAGTTTTCATTCTAAAATTCAGCTTGTTTTGAAAGAGTTGAATGATCAAAAATGCAATTTAAAAGAAAGCAAACTCCTTTTTGAATCTAAAACATACAATAATGTAAGATTTTGGCTGCTTGTTCGAAATTCAAAAGTTCTAAAATATATATAGGACCAGACACTTGCATTTCTTCTGGGTAATATTAAATTTTGAGTTACACTCAACACAGAGACCTGTCGATTGTAAGCTTTAAAAGTACTACCCTGTTCAGCCTCCTCTAGGCCTTCTACACTTGGACTCTGAAAATAAGCATTTTTTATTAATATTTAAGAGGTGCCTCAAGAGGAAGCCTGGAGGTGAACTGCTCCCAGCTAATGGATGAAGATGGAAACAGGATTCAGGCTCTGAAAACAAAACATGCAGAACGCAGTGAGACCTTACGTACAGCCAAACCGACTCCCAGCGACTCTCAGTGTTTGAAGAACTCGATCCAAAACCATCAAGATTTTATATCCGGCAGACCAAAATAAGTAAATGCTTCATGGAATACTCTTACTGTCTCCTGATTCTTAAGAAGGAAGTCATGTTTTATGAATTGAAATGGGTGTACACTGGATATAGAGAGCTCCCAAAACAAACCGAAAAGCTTAGGAGTGAGAGCTCTGGACTATAACAGGTTAAAGATTTATGATTTTTTTTTCTGATGTTCTATTTATATGTAGATAAAATTTGCTTGGTTTTACACATGATAACAGCATTATTATCGAATTGCATAGCTAACACAGTGCCAAACGTTAAAAAGGTAATTTAGCTAATTGTTATTTCATGGGGGACTTTCAGGTTTGAGAAACAGACTGGAATACTTCAACATCTTTATGACATTTTTAATAGTGCTAGTAATGGGTGAGAGCAAAACTGTTTAGACTGACGGCACAGGCTTGCTTTGCTGAACTTTAAACTGTACGAGGTAAACATTATGTTTTTGTGAGCTGCACTGAAATAACAAGTCAAGACAAGACGCACAGTACACAACTTTAACCTGTCGCAGAGGTTCAGGGTGAATTCTCTCCACTTATGTCGTGTTAGTAAACCAAACACATTAATTAATTAATTCATTACCTAAATAATGCAATTCATCCTAGGTTTCCTCGTCTTTTCAATTTTAATCAATTGAAACGGTTTTATCTAAAACCTAACGTGTTCGCGAGTATTTCAAAATCACACACTTTCTTCGCCACGCTTTAGATTAGACCTTACAATCAGGATTTGATACAACATATAAAACAGCTACTCTTTCTGTTCTAAAACTGCGTGCCGGCGCTGTATTTTAATGCCACCGAAAGCACAAATTAACCTCAAGCCTTCCAGATGTCTTGGAGGAAAAAAAAGGAAAAAAAAAATCCCTTAGCCTTTCCTCCTAAGCTATTTGTAAGAGTAAGCTTCTTTTTGCCTGCCTC
>JAOUQX010000015.1:12688757-12699438 GCA_028566295.1 Liobagrus marginatus
CGCAGGACGTGATCGCGCTGCGTAGCTGCCTTTCAGCTGTGTGTAGCAGTGGTCCAGTGTTCTTTCACCTCTGGTGGATCTCGGTGTGGAGCGCTGGCTGCTGTCAGACTCCTTGTGCAAACTAAAATCTCGCTGGATTATTACAATTAACGGCTAAATGAATGTAGGGAAATGTCAACTGATATTTCCTCCTGACCGCTACAGCACAAGAAATAGAAAGAAGAAATAACTGACTTAAAATCGTTTTTAGCTGGTGGAAAATACTACTGTTCTAAATCATTTTGGCCACCATTGTAGGGGTATAATCTGATGTTTCATTCACGTGCTATGGTATTCAGGACGGCTTGTACTAGATCATGACATTATCAAATGTCACACTACGAGAGGAAAGCGAACAGCAGAACCTGCGCGTTGTTTGCACTCATGCCGAAGCATTGTGTGTGTTTGTGTCCTGGAGCGAAAGTAGGAGTGAACTGCTAGCGGAAGCAGATCCGCTGGGACTCCCCCCGAGCCTGTCCTCTTCACTTGATGTGAAACAAAAAAGCTCTGATGTGTATGTGTGTTTGGCCTTTGTTTCAGTCACCTTCACTGACACATATAGAAGGCTGGATGTAATGACGACTTTCGAAAGACAAAGAAGTAGGCTCGCTGAACATGTGGCGAACTTCTTTAAATATGTCATCTGGCGTGTGCTGATGGATCTGAGGTTTCGTTTTTCACAGATTTGGTCTGGAAGTGTTAATTGATTTCACTCCGTGGATAGACAACATGTTTGGGCTGATGGTCGCCACTTTGAGATAGTGACTATACGATAGCTTAAGAAAATTGCTTTGACGGCTTATGAGTGACGGTGGGGGACAGCTGGCCGATTTTTTTTTTTTGTGTGCTACAAGGAACCAGACGTTTATCTTAGGACACTCGCGCACTCATTAAAATCTCTCATTAAAGGCAACTCATGGAGACATAACAATTTGTATCCTCCACCCCCCACCCGCGACGTCTCGTTTCTCCGAACCCTCCCTCTAGCCCTCGGTGGATCTTTCATTAGACCCTGGCCAGGCTCCAGACACCACTTTGCCTTATACAAGCGGTTTTGCTTCAGTTTCCTGCAAAGAGGCATTTTTATAGATTTATATTCTAAGTTCATTAATATGAGATTGGCGCTTTCTCCCGCTTTTATTAAATGCAATGAGGCTCGCAGGTAAATCTGCAGCAGGAGCATGGTGCTGTCAGTTGCTGGAGAGACCAAAGGCTTTTTGGTGGCATGTGTGAAAAGAAAGCGGAAGGAAGGCTGTCCCGCCAAAAAAGCGGCTGGTGCGATGCGCTGAAGAGGAGAGAAAATACTTCCGAAACGTAGTCCCCTCCACTGGCATTCATTTTAATAGCAAATTTGTCACGAGCCGTTGTCAGGCACCCTCGGCGTAATGATTAGGCCTGCTCGTCGCTGCGAAGCACTGACTTCAAGATTCGCCTGGTGAGCATTGTCAATCCGTGACAGCACACAATGGCGGCCTGAATTGTGAGACAGGTTGGCAAGCTCGTTCCTGAAGAAAAAATGTCCCCTTCCCCCAACCACCACCCCATGATTATAACGCTTAAAGCTGCATTTCTGCTGTTAGGGGATATTTTGTTGCGTTGATATCGAGTTGATTAGAATGAAAAAGGAAACCAAACAACTGAAAGGCCACAAAGCTTCTCTTGGTGAAGTCTAACAGACTGACAGACCTTCCCAGAGCTAAACTATTCACTACTTCATGAAAGAACTCTTTCTCTTACAGAGCGCGGTTTACGGAACCTCCAGAACTCGGGGTATTTGGCGGTTAGTAAGAAATCCTTGTCAGTTTCATCGGCGTCCATTGCGCCTGATCCCTCAACACCCGACGAAACGCCATGAGTCACTTCCTTAACTTTCATTCTGACGTGGCGGATAAATCAGTTCCAGCACATGAATGACTAATCCGCTTGTGCGATGTTTTGGCAGCAGAAAAACACATTATTTGTGCTGTGCCTTCAATCTGTACGGTGCTGAAAAAAGGTAAGTAGTCAAATTTGTAAAGGACATGTGCTTAATCAGAGTTAAATTATGCTACAGTGACTAATCCATCAGGCTGAAATTCTCGCTCGGAGTGAAATCAGACGCTTAGCCGTTAGTTAAATTAGACAGATGTCTAATTTTGCAAAGGCGTTTTTTTTTTTCTTTCATTAACGTGAACTTGGTATTTGTTTAATATGCCGGATAAAGCGCGCTCAGCCTCGTTACATCGTGCCGACGGATCGTTTTCTTCTCAGCGCGCTTGCTCCAGTTATATGTGGTCCGTTCTAGTAGTGAGAACTGAACTGGTGAATCTCAGGATGATCTCAGGATCTTTCTACGCTTTTGTTTAAAAAGAAAAAAAAAAAAAAAAAAAAGAAGAATATGAGTGGACGGCATGGCGTCCATTGTTGGCTAGCTGTAAGTGGGCTAGCTACTTTTCTACAGACCAATTTACAGTATATATGTAGGCTGTGGCACAGTGATTAGCACGTCTGCCTCACAGCAAGAAGCTCATGGTTCGATTCTCACCCAGGATTTTTCTGTGTGTAGTTTGCATTATTCTTCGTGCTCGAGTGGGTTTTCCCTGGGTACTCCGGTTTCCTCCCACCTCCAAACACACGCAATTAGGCATAGGTGAATTAGCTATTCTAAATTGTCCATAGGAGTGAATGTGTGTGTGAATGGTCTGTCTCTAAGTGTTAGCGCTGTGATTAACTGTCGATTTTACAGGATGTGCCCCGCCTCGCGCCATAAGTTAGCTGGGATAGACTCCAGCGCCCCCACGACCCTGAACAGGATAAATGCTACATAATGAATGGATGAATGAATGAGTAAAATTCGCTTTAAAGTGGGAAAATAAAACTCAACAAAATCAATTAAAAACAGTTTTTCCACACGTATCCACCTCACTTCCTCGTCAGAAACTGTGATGCTGGCGTTCACGCTCATACCTACCTGAACTTTTGTCCCGTCCCTTTACATTTGTTCTGTTATTGAGTTGCGTGATTGTCCATTAGCTGTAATGGAGTGGGAGGTGGGATGGAGCGCCTCTCATTAGAAGAGTGCAGCGCTTCTCAGACTGAAAACGGTTAATTTATGGAAAAGAGGGAGGGCGGATGAGGCGCTGAGATGGAACAGATATCCCGCAACGGCTCAAGGCAGGGGGGAAGGAGGGAAGAGAAGGGAAGAAAAAAAAAGGGTAAGAGAGAACCGGAGCGAAAGAAGCGGAGAGAAGGAGAGAGAGAGAGAGAGGGACAGAGGAACGGCTAATGGAAATGAGTGACAGGCTTTCAGAATGATTTACAACGGGCGGCTGGGCGGCGGAGCTGCGGCGCTTTTGATGGATGATCCTGAAAGACGGCGCGCGACCATAAATCATGTCTTTGAATCATTGACAGAGATAAAGGAGGGGGAGAAAAAGCAATGGCATTGATGCTCATTCTTCCAATAATGTACATTGACGAGTTACACTAGCGAGCCTTAATTAAAAAGTGAACATGTGGTCCTCTCTCTCTCTGTCTCTCTCCCTCTCTCTCTTTCTCTCGCTCTTTCTCTTTCCAGGCTTTGGGTGGTGATATCGGTCATGTTTAAAAATGCAGCGTAGCTCCGTCCTCAGCTCTTACCGCACTTCTTAATGGAGAAAAAACCAGGTAAAAATGTTCAGCCTTTAATTTCCGACAGTTGACAGCTTTCCGTTCGGGGAAATACGAAATACGTCCACGCTTTAGTTTGTTTTCTTGGTGCTGTGCCGAGCCAGATAAAGTGAAAGCACGTCTGCTTTCCTGCTTTTGTACTAGTGGAGATGCTTTCCAAACAAAGTCGGTTCGCATTTACTAAATTACGCTTTGCTCCATTTGCATTTTACCGAGTGACATCCGCCAAGGATGCCCACACGTCACTTACTTCCTGATTTTTCTTTTCCTTAATGCCCCTGGATAGACACAAGCACTCACATGCTCCAATATGGCCGTTTGTCAGCCCATTGTTACTGTGACATGTGCAAACAGCAACAAACGTCAGACTTTAGGAGGACAGTGACTTCTAGAGCAGTGCCACTTCTGCCAGGTACTGATGGGTGTCGGAGGAAGGGTAGAAGTGGAGGAAGATGGAGGTTGAATAAGAAAGAGAGAGAGAGAGAGAGAGAGAGAGAGAGAGAGAGATGAGTTCGGTGGGAGAGGTGGCAGCCTGAAAGCTTGGCATTCTGCATCAGCTGGGCTCCTCCAAACTGTATACAATAGAGCGGCGACGTGAAAGTAATCCAGAACATCTGTCCTGGGGCTGAACCCACTCAGATTGTTTGCTCTGTTGGAGGAAAAGAGGATTTGGAGCTGCCGTGACACCGAATACAAGCAAAGAACAAAGCTACAGACGTAAATATTATAATTTATTTTTTTTGGTAAACTTATTGAGCTTCATTCATTCTTATCAATGAGCCGTTGAGGTGGTTTTCACACTGGAGCCGTTCGCTACGGTCCGATTCAGAGTGCTTTGGTCTGGTTTTAGGCTTACTTGAGTTATGGGACACCGTGTACAATTGTTCTTAGATCATCATAAATTTGTATGGAAAAGACCATATTGTTTGCGTTGGTCTTATGTTGGTGTCGTTGTGCAGTAAAGTGTTATGTCTCCTGTGTCCAACGACCCTCGTTCCTACTACATGCGTGTTGTATCGTCGAATATAAGGACATTAAAAACACACACGCAGTTCCTAAACAATTACGGGTTGTATGAGAAGTTGATGGGAAAGGCTGCACAATTCCAGTGCAATGGAACTCAATCCGAAACCCACTTCCTGGTCATTTCAAAAGCTTTTCCTTGAGTTACTTAGTGCTGCTGGTTTTCCAACTCTCCCTGCACCACCCACTGTGGATTACCTGGATCAGGTGTGTTCAGTCAATCAGAAACTGGGAGATACCTACCATCTTAGATGAGGATCGAGTTAGGGAAGACCAAGGCAACTGGAAAATGCTGCCTTTGGAGGACGCATTTCAAGGTACTAAGGCATCACAGCATGTCCGAATCCAATGTTAGCTTCAATTCCGTGTCCGAGGGGGCGTGGCTTTATCAATCGATAGTGCTGGAGTTCATGAAAAATGAATCATGACACTAGATGGCGTTAATGAGGAACTAGTAACCTAGCAATGTCATTATGTTACGTGGCCCCAGAGGTCTGTCCGAAACTGTTTCTGGGGGGTGCCTTATCAGGCAATGACTTGTAAGGCAGCAAGTCAGCTACCTTGGTTTTCGGATGCAGCCCAGGTGAATTGGTATCTCCCAGTCTCCCAGCAATAGGTAGGGCAGGGATAGTTGGAACGCAAACTGGTCATATAACTCAAACATGGGTGGCCCACCACTGAAAGTTAGCACGTTAACAATTATTTATCCTATATCAGTCCACCTACTGATGGAAATAAGCCAAGAACCTGTATTAAAAAAAATAAAAAAATAAAAAAGTGATTGGCCCGTGATTTACGTACTATTCACTTTCTTTACAGCGTTTGTCTCCCAAACCAACCACAGGGTGAGAGAAGCAAATCTATAAAGCACTGTTTTGTTTAGGGTTTTATGGAGCAGTGACAGAGTTTTGCTTCATTCCTTTCACATTTCGCTTCGAAAACCCGCGATGATCGCTGAAAGTCGACAATAAGGCATTGACTTTTCCAGACGGCCCTTTCACGCTGGTTGCAGTGTTCCTTATGTCACAGCTTGTCGAGCATTCAAAGGAAAATGACATGAGCTTTGCGTCAGAGGCCAGGCCTCCTCTTGACTTGGCTTCTACTTTTTGTGTTTTACTTTGTAACCTTGTACCATGGTTTTGCAGGCTTGTGCGTTGGTGTGTGTGCGTGTGTGTGTGTGTGGTCGCTTGCTAACGCACATGGAGTCTACCTCCAGCTGGACGATGACATTTTGGCTGTTCAAAATGAAACCCGGGCAACAATAGTGCTCCTGCTGTGCAATGCTGTGGCACACACACAAGACCTAGTGTGAGGTATCAATGCCACACATAAAAACACCCCACCCCACTACACACAGACCCACACACTCTTTTTCTGCACCGTTGGGATGAGTAATTATTTTCTGCATATTGTGAAGTTGTACATCTATCATGTCTGATCCCATACTGACATTTTCAAACACGGTTTGATGGACACCTGAAGTAATTACTTGTCATTCTTCCGTTTCAGGATTTTCATGTCTTGCTGCTATGTTCCGCGCAACACTCTGCTGCCTGCTCTCCTCCGGCGCAGCCGTGCGGGATTTAAGAAACTTCATCTCTTTCGAGATGATGGGGGGGGGGGGGGACGTGTAGAAAAATCAACACTCACACACAAAAGCATACATGAGACAAAAAAAGAAGAAGAAGAAGATTTGGATGAGTCGAGTAATGATTCGTGTGTCCTCTGCAGTCTTTCCAGCCAAATGAACCGAGGAGCTCGATAAATTTCAGAGTCGCTTTGTCTTGGAGTGCTCATTATTTACCCGACTCGTCCCCCCTATGATCTTAAACGGTCTTAAAAGATGATCCATATAGTAATGAAGTCAGCTCTCCTGCTGGCTGTACGCCCGAATACACAACATAATCAAAACAAAGGCGCTGGGGATTGTGAAGAGCCGCTCAGCGTTTGACCGACAAGCATTACTTTTATCCGTTCGTCGTAACCCTCTTCTGGCAAACACACTAATGGTTATTGAATACTAATTGATGTAGATTTTCTGCAAATGGGTTCAGGATGGGACAAAGTGCTGCTGCGGATCATCGTCACTTGACCGTTTGCTTGGACCCGAGTCCACAGCAACCTGAAACATTGCGGACAGATGATTGGTTGGTTTTAGGACGTTAGCAGGTGTTTGAAAACATGGTTTTGTCCAGAGCATCTTACATTTGTTTCATTTATCCAAATAAGCAGTTTAGGGTTAATGGCCTTGCTCAGGGTTCCAGCAGTGGCAACCTTGATAGTGCTGGGAATTGAATCCACGATCTTCCAGTCATCAGGCCAATAGAATTAGTGGAAACTGCACTCTCAGTTTCAGTTTACCAGCTTGTGGCCGTTAACAGCAGTATTAGCATTACTTTCAAGCACAGGAAGTTGATCTGTTTGATAAAACTATGCGGCTCAAAAGACTAAAGCGTGCAGTCGAACACGCTTCCTGTGATGTTGAGCAACATCATTTGTGATGTGACCTTTCCTGCCACGATACACTTTCTCACATTGTACAGCAGGAGGCCATCGGGTTGCACCACCCTTGTCGCTAGGCGAGATGGACACTGTGTTCACGCACCCATGGACCACACGGCCTTGTTGTTCTTGGAGGATCGTAAAAGCAAACAGGCACTTAAAAGCATCCTGCCTCCGCTCTCAGTCAAACCATATCGCAGTCGAGACATTCATCAATTGGCCAGACAACCTGCTCCTCTGCCTACCCCTCCACCCTTCCTCTACCCACTGGCACTGGCCATCTCCCTCATCTCTGGGTTTTAACTAGGGCTCCGCACCATTCCAGAAATGACAAATGATACTTATACCTCTGGCCTGTACCGAATCAATAGGCATGCAGAACGGCTATCCATCTTGCTAGGTATCGACAGATGCTGCTTGACATCAGAGTTGGGGGGGGGGGGGTATGGGGTGTATAAGCGCCTGGTGGCTTTATTCAACAGCAAGACATGGCTAATGGCAGTGTCTATTTTTTTTACTCTGAAGTTTGTAAACTAACTGCTGACGGTCCCGTTCTCTAAATCTCGGGATCCAACAGTGTAAATATATGCAAAATAAACTAAAGCATGCATTTGCTACTGATACACCAAGCCAACATCAGCTTTAACTACAGGATCAGAAACGGGAACGTATTAACCGTTGGGGCTAAAGTTTCCTAAATGACGGGATCTGGCATCCACTTACAGCCATCGATCACCAGCATGGCGACGTCACGGTTTCTAAGCAAATGAACCGACCGAACGGTGCGTCCCTCTTGCTAAGCTCTGAAGCATTATCCTGATGACCTGCTCGGCAGGGATGCTGGCTGAGCGCTAAGCTAAGCGCACACCTGTGCGTGTTTACACGGCCGTGGGTGCTGCTGGAAGCCGATGGTGGAGCGATATGGCTGCGTCTGTATCTCAGCAGCTGACAGATAGCACTTCAGTCCGGCTTTACCTGCACCTCCGCCTCAAGGGGACGTGATTGATGACTACCGCCACTACCTAGATCCATTCTTTCTCTCTCTTTCTTTCTCTCTCTTTCTCTCTCTCTCTCTCTCGCCCTACTGTACCTTAGACTGAGGGTGACGCTCATCCCTCACACGACTTTTAAGGTGTTGTTTTGCAAGAAGAGAGGCTTTAGTAATACATGCGTCTGCGATGAGAAATTCTTTGAAGGACGACAGCGAAGTTTCGTAATCTGGTCTGAAAGAAAAAAGAACTCTCAGGAATTTACTGGGCATTTTAATTATTTCTACACTACTGATGTCGAGTTATATTTCTTCTAATCAGATACATTTTTGGCGCATTTGGTAGAATTACAGTTTGCCATTTAATCGTTGTGCTAACTGTAGCTCAGTGGTTAAGGTGTTGGCTCAGAAGCTCAGAAGACTGTGGGTTCAATTTCCAGCACCCTGAAACGGCTAGGCCCTAGCTTTCTCTGTTTCTCTGGATAAGGGCGTCTGCCTAATGCCAGAAATGTAATTTTAAAATGACTACCATTAATCTCATCTTTCTCTGGATTCATTTTCTTCTTCATCAGTGTTACCCCGTTACCTCACGCCCTGAATTAGCTTGGATAGACTCCAGCGCCCCCACGACCCTGAACAGGATAAGCGCTACATAATGAATGAATCAATCTATATGTAACCTTTAGGAACTGCATTTGACCTTTTAGCAACAGTAGTCCTGAACACTAAAAAACAAAAGATCTTGTTTTTAGCTTGAATGAGACCTGAAACGTGAAACACCAACAAATCTGTAACACATCATCACAAATCAAGTGAAGGGAAGTGGTAGCTCAGTGGCTAAGGTGATGGGAAGTTTGTGGGTTCAATGCCCAGCAACACTAAACTGCCACTGATGGGCCCCTGAGCAAGGCCCTTAACCTAACTGCTCAGTTACATGAAAAATGAGATGAATGTAAGTCGCTCTGTATGAGGGCATCTGCCAAATGCCAGAAACCTAAATGTAAATCACTTCTACATCTTCAGGATCAGCTAAAAGCTTTTATTTTTATTTTTTTGCCAAAATGACTGACTTTTTAAGCCTATTAAAAATCAGTACTACTATACAGTCTGGATTTTGTTCTAGACAATTAAAACATAAATTAAATATTTTTTGTAGTCATTGGGACTAATGTCGTTCGTCGAGGCTTTACGTAGCTTATTTTTTTCGAGTACCTCCGCATCACTAAAGCCTTTTTGTCTTTTACTCCCTTTTCAAAAGTTAGCAGTCTGATGCCCTGTGCCTTTTAAGAAACCGGAGCCCGAGCGCTCGGTTTTTAACGACGAGCCCGTAAACGTGTTAATGAACACTTAGCCCAGCCATCTGGAAGACAATTACACGGGAACAAACACACCAGCTCAGCAACTAAAGGTTGGGTCATCAATCACGGACAATTGTCACAAATGAGATGACTGTTTTCTGCCTGGGCCTTAGCCTCATAACCTAGCAAACTGCTGCGTTCAGGGGAAAGGAGGGTTTTTTTTTTTTTTTTTTTCCCCCAGAACAGCTTCTTAGGAGTTAAAAAGAAAAAGAGAAATAGTCTTCGCCCACTTAACCATTGTGTTAAAGACAATCAGCCTCATTATCGGTATCGGCTGCCAAAAAACAATATGAGTGTGATCTAAGAGTGTGGTGCGTCATCCAAAAATAAACATCACGCAATCCGTCCACATTAGGTGACGACTTGTAGCAGAACAGCGAGAAACAATAGTGCATAAAAATGCTAATTAGATGCAGGATTTTTTCCTTTTTAACCAGAACACATCGCTGCATATATACAAGAGGAAAAAAAATACAACAACCCCATGGTTAATAAAGTGCCAGTCCTCAGAGGTGTCCCACAGTCAGGCTTAAGCCTCTCGACTATGAGTACTCTAATTAATTAACATTTCCTCCCTTTTTCTAATTGTAATCATATGCCCCTTGGGGAGCCTTGGGGAGCCATCACCGACTGTAATTGCAATTAAACATTCGGATGAGTTGGTAAAACAATGTCAACACGCGCAGTTCATTCGACGAGTCGCACGACGACGAGGGTTTAGAGGTTGCTCGAGCGTCACTTTAAAACACACACACCCGCCGCACACAACATACTGTAACGTGGATATTACAGGAAAGTATTAAAAAAAAATGTAATGCTGATTTAGCCGCTATGTCTTATTATGCGTTGGTGTTGCCAGGTGAGTATATAGCATGCAAAAAAGGGTTACAATGACAACAAACTTTCTCTTTTTACTGTAATTTGTCTTTGTTTTTTTTAAAAAAATTGCTTAGATGGGGTTTTTTATCTCACTATGGAGAAGAGCAGGAGTCAGCTGGCACTCATTTTTTAATTTGAATTTTGGCAAATTCTCAGTCGTTCTTTGTTTTCAGCGCTCTCGCTACGAGGTATACATGAAATCCCAACTGTTCTGGCGGCATCCTAATATTTTATTTTATTTTAA
>JAOUQX010000015.1:12726733-12737863 GCA_028566295.1 Liobagrus marginatus
TCGTTAAAAAAAAAAAACAAAAAAAAAAAAAAAAAAAAAAGTCACTTACTTTGATATCCTAAATAAAACCTTGCATAAAATCAAGTCTGAAATCCCAATTCATTTTTAAAAACAAGACACGCAAATCCGTTAAGCAACCGCAATCGAATGATCAATTAATTACCACAGACATGGTGCGCTCGGCCTAATTAAGCGACGGGATGCCAAATAACGTGATAAATACACCGGTTGTATCGGCGTACCTTCGTTTTCTCCATCAGCGTGTAGTCTTGCGAAAGTTTTCCTGTCTAATTGTTACTGATTGCACCATTAGCAAAATATTGTCATAGCTCCTGCGCCGGTAGATAGTAGCAGGCGAGGGTTAATTTGCATAATAAATCTTAATTGAGACTCATTAAGCGCTTGATTGGAACCAAACCAGGTACGCTGCGGATCATTTTCAGATTGATGAAGTTTGCGTCTTTTCGCTGTTGCTCAGCGCTGCGTGGCCGGTCTACCAAGGAAGGTCGGGGAGGAGTTGAGGGCTTGAGGGGTGAGGAGGTGCCAACATTTTACCATGCACACAATGATTTGTTTACAGCTGAGCACATTAAAACAATAAGAAACATGTGGGACATGGGAGAGTTTTAAAGCAGCGTTTTTTGTTGGGTTTTTTTGTCGTTGAAATGCCACGCAGGTTATATTATTATATTAGGGAAGATAATCGTCCTGGGTATTAGGTAATGGGTACAACATGTTCCTCTTGTCCCCTCGCCACCGTGACACATTTTAGCCCGAATAAAGCTTTGTGTTTGTCTGAACAGGATCCGATCACAGGGAACCGAGGTAAGTATGACAGAAGTCAGAAACTTGATCCTCGCCCTCAGCGCTTGTCCTGATACGGCCACTCCATCTGAGATCCATCTGGAGGTGGAAACATGACCCTACACTGATTGTTTTGAACAACTCCGGAGCCATATGGCCTCCTGAGGTGGGCAGGCTATTAGCCTAGCGCAATATCGAATGTCTCCGGTTTCACACCAAATCTTTGTTCCTTTCTGTTTTCTCGCCAAGGATAGGCGGTGTTCCGAGGTAAACGGAGTTCCTTGAACAGCTGTTAAGAGCCCGGGACGCTTTTCTGTCTCGCCGTGCGGCGCAGGTGTGTTCGCTGCAGATTGGCGCAGTCGCCATGCCTCGGAAACACCCGGGATTACTGCTAGTAATCAAATAACAGTGGCACAAAAGTGTTTTGTGTCATTGTAAGGCCTCTTTCACCTTCGCCTTATTCTCGCTCCCGGAACGGACTTCTCTTCCGACCGCTGATCCTCCGACCTCAATCTCCAAAGCCAGCTATCCGAGGAGACGGGGACAAAACGACGTTTTGTAATTTCTTTTATACTGGGGATGTCTGGGGGAGTAATGAGTTTTAGGCTGTCCGCAATAAAGTCTTCTCCATCACCTCGGCATTGTCGCACTTAATGAGGAACGCGGAAAAAAGGCCAAGAAATAGCCTTTTCTATTTTTTATTTTTTTTGCAGGGATGATCGTGCGGAAACATTAGCTGGCCCAATTGCCCCCGCCGGCGTATCAAATCATGTCATTTGCCTGGAAACTGGCGCAGGTCTCGGAGGGAAGGCGAGGTGGTACGGGTGCGAAAGGCAGCGCTATGCCCGCCTCGGGACCAATCACGCAAGAGTAAAGTGGAGAGAACGACGCCTCCAGGGCACGCCGCTGTTCTTATTACCTCACCTACATGCAGCACCATCTAACCGAGCCGAGTAGACCAGAGGAAACACCATGACATCATAGCCACAGAACCGGAGGAGAGCCTTTTTGTGGTTGAAGTACTATAGTGACATAAACCAACAAAACGGGAATTAGTGCAGCACGTGCCAGTAACTGATCAAGGCCTGCACCGAAATCCTAATGTTAAGTAATGTTATAGAAGGTAACAAAGTCACATTAACGGCATTGTGTAATCCAGAAAAAGACAGATTTATTAGAATTATATAAATAAATTAAATAAATTTCACTTTAAAACCAAACGGAAACAAAGCCAGGTAACTAAGGCAGATGTGTCAGTGCCTGAGTATTGAACGCCTTTACATCCCTTCCTTTGAGCTTAAATGGCTCTCAGGCGAACGATTGCGCTGGACTGCCTTTTCTACCTAGACTAGACAAACAACATCTGCCTTGATCCTCAGATGTTTCCAGAACAGACCACTTAGGAGGACTCACGGTTAGCCAATTCCCAGAAGCCGCTGTCACTCACTTACTGGCACAGCAACACTTAATGCCTTTGTCTGTTCTTCAATTTATCTTGTTAACAGCAAATTGGGCTAACGGTTCGAAGTAGGAGCTATTGTAAAAGCGATAAGAGGAGGGTGGAAAACAACGCACGGGTGCCGGCGCGTTAATGTAATAATCGGCTACGTGCAAATGAGACCTGTTCGATGAGATTAGCGTCGTCAGCAATGTTCGCTTCCTTAATTTCTCCCCAGTTCACCGAATGCCCTTAGACCAAAAGACGAGGAAACCACTTCGCCTACGTTTCTTAAGCCAGGTTTACACCCAAGCAGTCATATACGGTAATTACTCGCTAACTCCGAGTGCTGATGAGGTGGATATACAGCCCGACGCAAATTTGTAGCCGGCCTTCACACGCACGCTGACTGTCTCAAAGCCACAAATATTAATTTTGCAGTTCGGCTTCAAGGGCTCTTCGCTTTTTACTCGAGTGACTGTATTTTCACAACGTCAAATGATAAGCTGAACATAACACAATAACAGCCATTTCACCCTCGGAGTACTGAAATATCGTTATGGACTGCACAAAAGAAATGAAAATGAGGAAGGAAGAGAGTGAAAAAAAGGAAAAAAAAAAAAAAAAGCTTGCATCTTCAAGTCTTATTTTAATACCTCGCTCACTTTCTCCCCTTGTTCGCCCCTCCACACATCATTAAGCGTATTATTATAACATGAGTGTCAGCCTGCATCTCTCCCTGCTCCATTCTTGCTCTGCCAGGTAATCAATTTGTCGTCACTCCCTATAACCCCAGTAAAGTCATCAAGCAAAATGAGTTACAGCTGCAGAAAGCCTTCAAGAATAAAAGAAAGGGGGGAGGGATGGCGGGGGAGGTGGGACGGACGGGCACCGAGAGAAATGACAACACAGGCCCAGAATATTCGCTGCTGATAGCACATCCCGGGTCTCGAAGATGAAATATTAATGCACAATTTGTTTATCTGCGGGCCCACATCTCTCCTGCGCCGAGCTGTTAATTTTCTATCGGCGCAGACAACGGATCAGTCAGTCATGAACTCTTCACGGTCATTACCGGGAGACGTTTTGATTAAGTATTCCTAATGTAGTGGATAGGAAAGAATGAAAACACTCTGCCTGCCAACTTTTGATTGACCATTAAGCCACTGATGAATGTGCCTGTCAGAGAGGAGACAATTACCTCAACAATGAAGAAACTCTTCTGGAAGGCTTATTTCTCCATAGGGCTGACACATTTACCAGATTACGGGGCGAGTAGGCCCGCAGCGCGGAAAACGATCGCTTAGGAATCTTCGTAAAAAGTTCAACCAATAATTGCTGCGCCTTTGTTCGAGGAAAGGGGCTTGTAGAGGGGAGGGTGTATGCGATGTGTGTGTGTGTGTGTATATATATATGTGTATTGTCAGAAAGAGAGAGAAGTGGGAAGAAATGAAGGACGGTTTAAGAAAAAAATAAATAAAATAAATCAACGTCACGAGGTGGGTTGAAGATTGCTGGCAAGCCTCGGATCGCCGTGTACCAGCTGCGTTCACTGCCATTATAAACACATTAAAAATTCCCCAAACTGTTATGAACACAAGCGGGTATTTGAGGTCGACATGAATAGGTGTTGACAGACATGCCTTCCTTTTTAAAAGAAAGATTAATGGCCCGATTGTTCCATCCCTAAAAGGACTTTTGATTTGGAGCGGATATAAAAATGCAAAAACGCATCGAATTCTTTGCTTTGGCTTTTTAATAAACAGACAGCCGTCCTGGATGACTCTCCGTTTCAGCGATACAGCAAAGCGGACGCTTCTCATATTGTGCGCGTGAATATTTTTGCATTCGCATGCTTACCTTGCAGAATATTTCTTATACGCATGCAGAAAAGGAAGTTAGGATATACATCAGCGTCTTTTGCATAGTTTTTGCCCCCCCCCCTCTCTCTCGCATAACTGTTAACTGACACCTTGTGTAAAAATAAAGATGAACATGAAACAAAAAAAAAACACCATGTGACAAATCAGACTAGACTTTCAGCTTTGTATTCCTACAGCTTTAAAAGAAAGAGAAATACAGCCACCCTTTAATAAGCTCTTTAATTATCCCTGAAACAACCTGCACTTTACTGAATATCTTTGAGAAGTTGTATAGAGCCCCCCCCCCCAACACACACACAATACAATAACCAAGTGCAAAGCTCCTGTTAGAGTACAAATGAGGAAAATATTCATTTCAGCGTTTAGTGGGACTTAATCATGCAGTGGAGGTCACGTGACACGCAAAGCAATCACGTGGCTGGTTGGCAAAAGAAAACAGGAAAATGAAATCTATAAAGCGTTTGATGTTAACGAATGAATGAATGGATGGATGGCTTGATGAATGAATGACTACAACAAAGTAACGATATTTATTGATACATAAGCATTAATTATTTTATATCATGTGAATACAAAATTGTTTAATACGAAATCATCGGTTGTTTTAACGTAACGTGAATCAGTCTACATAGCTCTGTAACTGTTTATTCAGGCGCTAACGGTGTGTGTCCGTTTCTCTTGAAGATATTAAGGGTTCATCGGAAGTTCAGCTGATATTCGCAGCCCAGCGGTACGTCAATCTAAAAATCTCTCTCTCTCACACACACACACACACACTAAACGATCAAGTTTTTATGTTTTAAATTTTGTTGTAAGTCGCACACTAGGTAAGAAAAAGATTTTGCTGACTCTCGCCGTTTAGCACACAGGACAAAACAACAAGTCGCCGAAAAGCCTCAAGAGAAAGAAGCCGCGCGCGAGCCTTTCATCCATTAGCCGAACAAGTACAGTACAAACAAACGCGTTCGGTGATTTAAATAGCGCCAAACACTTTTTTTCCAGCCACTTTCACTTCCTTGTATAGAGTAATACTTTTAAATTAGGATGTGGATAAAAAATATACAAAAAAAAAAAACACAAAGCGTTGTGGTGTGAAAAAGGAAAGCCGTGGAGGTCTGAAGAAAAAGAAGAAGAAGAAGAAGAAGAATGATAGGTGTCAGTCTGCTCCTTACCCGCAGCCCGCCTCGGCGCCTGCTGCTTCCTCCTCGGCATTTTCTCAACTCGTAGTTCAAATTCGTAAAGGTGCCGACTTCAGTTTTCTCAAAATAGTCCGTAAAAGAAGAACACAAACAAACAAACAAGCAAACGAACAGAAGAGCCACTGTTGTGTTGTAACGCTTTAAACGCACTCCTCTCCTCCGCTCTCCTCCCGTAGAATCCCAGTATCAGAGACGCTGTCTTGTCAAATCAGGTGTCAGGACGGGGTGTCTCTTTCGCCTTCTTGGATCTATGGCGGACCGCTTTTTTTTCTCCCCCTCTTTCTTCTTTTTTTTTCTTTCCGGTTCTCTTTCTCCCCCTTTCAAAAGCCAAAAGGACGAGCGCCTGTCAAAACGCCGGATTCGGTTAGTAAGCGAAACGAGTGACGAGGACAGAAAGAAAGCGTCCGTGTGTAAGAGAATATCGCGCTTGGCTCAGACACGGTGAGGCGATGCCCGCTAACATCGATCCCGAGAACAAACTGAACATTATAAAAAAAAACAAAAAAAAAACTCCTCCCTCCCTCCCGCCTCGGCTGGACTTGATGATGGCAGCTAGACATTTGTTATACTAGAAAACGCGTGCGCTTATTAAAGAGACAGAGGCTAGGAAAAAAAAGAAGTGCCTCTATGTTTTCGAGTTTTTTTTTTTGCTTTGTTGGTTTTTATATTTTTGCTGATTTAGCTTTGTTGACAGAATACAAGCCATACAGAAAGAAATATAAAAACATTCCTTAAATGTAAACTGTAAACAAATATACAATAAGGGCAGCGCGTTAGGCTATGCTATGCTATGCTAACATTTCTTCGGTCTGGTGTTAACAAAAACGCGAAACGTGTTTGAAAAATATAAACATGAAAATATGTTTTAGTGTGTCTAAAATAAAAAATGGAATACAATTCGACAAAAGATATTAAAGTTTGCTGCTTGTACCAAAGTAATTAAACATTGTTTGTTTGTATATTTGTGGTTGGTTCTTTAGCCGATAGGCTACGTGCACAAACCTAACATTTTTGTTAAAACATTTTCTGTTTGTTTACACAAACTTTGTCATATTTGCCGGATATGTAAGACACCTTGTCGGGTTAATTTCACTCATTATAAACGTTCAACAACAAAGGAAAGAAGATATCTGCTAACAGAAATAACACCATGCTAATATTTGTAGGCTACATTTTCCTGCAAAGTGTTACATTCATTAATTTATTCATTCATTCATTATCTAGTGTTTATCCTGTTCAGGGTCGTGGGGGCGCTGGAGTCTATCCCAGATAACTTAGTGTGTGAGGTGGGGTACACATTGTACAATCAGCAGTTAATCGCCAGGCTAACATTTAGAGACAACCATTCACACACACATTCACTCCTATGGACAATTTGGCGTAGCTAATTCATCTATGCCCAATCACGTGTTTGGAGGTGGGAGGAAACTGCAGCACCTGGGGAAAACCCGCACAAGCACAGGGAGAGAATGCAAACTCCACACAGAAACGTCCTGGGTGGAAATCGAACCCATGACCTTCTTACATGTACATTTACAGCATTTACAGACGCTCTTATCCAGAGTGACTTACAACCGAGAGTTGTAAGAGTTGTTGTGAGAGTTGTGAGAGTTAAGGGCCTTGCTCAGGGGCTACCAGCAGTGGTAGCTTGGCAGTGCTGGGAATTTACTGTAATGCAGGAGTGCCCCAGTGTTTTATTCAGTTTATACAAATACACTGCTTGTACATGCATATATTAAATGAGTAAATGGTTATAATAAATCATTAAAAAACTATTATATTATGACAGTTCACCTCAATTATGGTTTTATTAGTTTTTTACTTTAACCTAGATAGCATAAAGGCATCACGTCCTAAGTTAGCCGGGATAGGCGCCAGCACCACCGCGACCCTGAACAGGATAAGCCCTAGACAATGAATGAATAAATTAATGGATGAATGAATATTAAGGCAACATTGCTAACACATGCTAGCCATGTGATCAGCATGTCAAAGGATGTCTGAGAATAATAATGCGGTAAGACGGTAAAAATGAAGAATTTGATCATGTAATACAGTTTAGTAGTGTTTGTTGTTCTTTTCACAATGGGTGCTTGATTCTGTAGCAGTTCCATTAATAGTGCAATGATACAGCTCTGGCTTGTGGTATTCCCTGACCCTTAGTGGTTGTGGTTCAAATAGCTGATCTTGAGTAAAATGTCTGCTATTTTAACTTTACACTTTATATGAATAGAAATTGTGTAATGATTTTGACCTTGGTTTGCCTAAAACTCTCCCTTGAGGTCTCAGACCTCAGTTTAGAGCTGCTAAAAAAAAACGGTCTGATATATACCAAAAAACTGCCACCAGAGACATGAACGCTGCACTTTTACTAAATTCATGGGTGAAATATGTCATTGCCCTAAGTGCAAGAAGCCTGTTTAATGCTCTCGAAAATTTTTCCACCCTTCTGACCTACTCCAGGTCTTGGCCTATAATTGTTACTCTTGTTATGGGAATCTACATGTACAGTACATTGTTTATTTCCCATTATTTCTTTATCTGGAGAGTATGTAAAATAACTTTTTTTTGTGCCAACTTGTGGGCGTTCATTAATCGAAATGCCTTGCTACCTCATGTCCTTCTGACGTATCAAATGCCTCCTGATAATGTCTTATCTCATCTTCTAGCATATCGTTCTAGTTAATGTCAAAAGTTCTGGTTTAAAGGGGTGAGTCATCTTCCATTAAAAACATATAGCCTAGGCAATTGGCTACTGTCAAGTTTGTTTACATTTGGTAGGGGTGTGGTGTCTTGAATCGGCTTTTGGCTAATCGGCTTTTGTATGCTGAAGGTCAGACAAGAGCTTCAAAACAATGTTACTCATCTTGCATAAGAACATTGGTTTTAAACATTGGTATACACAAAAAAGAACAGGTTCCCTCCCAACTCTGAAAAAAGTCAGATAAGATAATGAACATATAATCTAAAATTTGCCCACCGTTGCACTCTCTTGAACTGAAATCATTTTAACAGTAATTATAATTGAAAACTCTGTTACCTTTGTGCAGCAGCTCAACAGGGACAGTTAGTATACAGAACTATATGTAAGGTTACGTTTTAATACATTATGTCCTCAATCTGCCATTTTCTGATAATAATAATAATTATTAATTTTTATTTTATTATTATTATTATTATTATTATTATTCATCTATCACATTTTCCTTGCACCTCTTGGGTTCATGGTTGATTCTCACCTTTGCCCTATTCTTCACCTGTGCCTTGTGATAGGTTGGCACCCTGTCCAGGTGTCCCCCGCCCTCCTCTCGAGTCTCCTGGGATCTCCTGCAACCCCGTGTAGGATAAGTGGTACAGAAAATGTACGAATGAATAAATATAGAACATTCATTCATTCATTCATTCATTCATTCATTCATTCATTCATTCATTCATTCATTATCTAGCATTTAACCTGTTCAGGGTCGTGGGGACGCTGGAGTCTATCCCAGATAACTTAGTGTGTGAGTTAGGGCGGGGTACATCCTGTACAATCAGCAGTTAATCACAGGACTAACACTTAGACACAGATAACCATTCACACACACATTCACTCCTATCGGTAATTTAGAGTAGATAATTCACCTATGTACAATCACGTGTTTGGAGGCAGGAGGAAACCGGAGTACCCGGGGAAAACCAACATAAGCACGGGGATAGCATGCAAACTCCACATAGACACACCCTGAGTGGGAATCGAACCCAGGACTTTCTTTCTGTGAGGATGGATTGCTGACCACTTTGTATAATATAATAATTCTGCCTACTTGCTAAACTGAGTTGGTCACACTCTCAACAAAATATGACCTACAGATATTCAAACAATGTTTTAGTGAGAGAATAATGGTGAGATGACAGAACGCCTCAAGTTGTTTGTGCTCATTGCTTTCTTTTATGGTTTTTCAGGAGAAAGGAGACACAGGTTAGCTTGACCCCACATACACAATTCCTCACCTATAGCTGCGTGTTAAATGATACTGCCATTAAGAGATGACTATAAATTGTGCACCTTACTCTCTCTCTCTCTCTCTCTCTCTCTCTCTCTCTCTCTCTCTCTCTCTCTCTCTCTCTCTCTCTCTCTCTCTCTCTCCTCCTGTGCTAAAGTCAGACATGGTGGTGCCAGTCAGTATGGCATGATGGTAGAGACCTCCCATGAACTTAAAGTGAACTCGGCCCATCAATCAGTATTGTGCTCCCACTTTGGCCTTACCTGTCTGACAGCTTTTAACAGCCTGTGTGTACAAAAGCTCTGTGTAGTGACAGCTATCAGACACACTCATACACACACTCATGCACATTCAGAGTATTTTCCACTTGCATATTCTCCTCCACCACCACTTGTTATTGGCCAATAACTGGAAAGCATAATGTTCACTTCCATTCGTTTGCATTTTCAATTGTGTTCGCAGGTGTAGGTGTGTGTGTGTGTGTGTGAGTTTTAGACTAATTGCTTTCCATATGAAGTAATATAAGGGTATTTTATCTATTTGATGTGTGTAGCCAGCACACACGTCACTAAGCCAAGTATTTTGTCAGGCACGCTCAGAGTTTTTCTTTTAGGCTCATTCTTTTTCATCTCTCCGTCGTAAACCAGATCTGTCACCGAATAAACTGATAAACGATTTTGCCGAGGAAGCCTTTACGGAATACCTAATGTATAATGTGCTCGTCTTTGTGCCCTCTGAGATTAAATATGGTTTTGATACAAAAGCATGATTGCAAACTTTTAGGAAATGATCATCCCAGACAAGACAAACGATGTTTTTTGACACGGTGTGAAATGTATGTAGCACTAATGAGTTTCACCGTTATAGCACGGGACCTCATCTTATGCACAGACTGGAACATGCTTAATAAAGTACAGTACAGACAGACAACCCCATCAGTGTAGGGTTTTTTTTTTTTTTTTTTCATTATCATGCTGTGCATCTTCCAAATAGCAAGCTGTGCTCACGTTCGAATATTAAACGTACAGTTTTGTCCTTTCTCTTAATTTGTTCTTTGATTGGACAGCGTGTGCTTAATCTAGTCCCTTCTAGTTTCTGCTCCAAAGGCATTCTGAAAAATCAGCGATCGAGAAACTAATCTATGTCAGTTCACGTTTATTACACACTTTACATGTACCTTCGCAGTTACTGCCGCATGTGTGAGGATGTGTCTGCGTAGTGGGCTGAAAGAAACAAAGCCCCCTAGCGAGCACTAAGCTGTACAATTGTCAATAGCAGTGTTTCCATCCACGCATTTCGAAGTAAATTTCAGGATATATTTCTTAAAAAGTAAGTAAAATTAGATGGAAACACCAAATGCGAATGAAATATTGGGAATACACATAAAAAGGATCGATTTGAGAAGATAACGTGTATAAACTAGATCAATAAACTTCCTTGAAAGGTGTGTAGGAGATTTTGGAGAGGCTAACAATAGCAAGGTAGCTTTGAAAGCCAAAGACCCTTCATAATCAAGAATGCGCTCAGGCAGAGAGGCTCAAAGGACAACGACGAGAAAGAGTCAGATTAGCTTATGTCTAATATAATGGGTGAATTACTGTTAGCGGGTGGGATATATTACTGTTAGTGGGTAGGATATATTACTGTTATTGGTTGGGATATATTACTGTTAGAAGGTGGGATATATTTCTGTTAGTGGGTGGGATATATTACTGTTAGTGGGTGGGATATGTTACTGTTGGCGAGTGGGATATGTTACTGTTAGTGGGTGGGATATATTACTGTTAGTGGGTGGGATATATTACTGTTATTGGGTGGGA
>JAOUQX010000015.1:12798932-12810904 GCA_028566295.1 Liobagrus marginatus
TATATACGGATTTACTTTACACATTAATTACATTGTAAGGTTTTAGACCTATGGCGTACATAATTAGTTGGAACGATACATTATTTCTTATAGATGAGAGCTGGATAGCGTTTTTTGTTTGATCTAGCTGGCGAGCTGAAAAGCGAGCTCATTGTTTGCCGTCTTGCTGTCAGCAAAACAAGAGGCCCATCTCATGTACATAAATCAGAATGACACACACTCTGATAGCATGGTTTTATTGGTGCCCTGAGGTGCTATCGTTCCGAGGCACAATATGCTATCCGAAGCCAAGCAAAATTGTAGGCCATATGTAGCTTCTGACATGAAGAAACGTTGCACAGGCTCTGATATGCGACGGTTCTTCGGCAGCCTGTGCTTGACGTGGAAATGAAAAGATAAATGTTCATTATCTGAGAATCAGGCTTGACGTCTGGATGACGGGACATGTCCCGACCGGTGTTATAGACGTATTATTACATTTACCAGAATGCTTTTCAAATATGTCTAAGTGTTAAAAGAAAATGTGGTCATGAACCGTTTTTTTTTAAATTTATTATTATTTTATACTGTTGTCTGAGGTCTACTTATGACAATTGCGTGGTTTTTACTTCCAAAAACATCAAAATCAATAAGTAGTAGGCTGTTTTTCAATCCTGGTTTTAAGGTCGGCTTAAGAAGCGCTCGGTTTTTATGAGCGGGCCGTGTTGAAAACTTAGAAGTAAACGCCCACCGTTATGATTGGTTTAGTGCCACTATGTCATGTGCGAATTAGTGAGGGGGGGGGGCTACAGAATACACAATGATGCGCTATATTCTCCTGTGGATGCGGAGTTTAACCGATCTTTAACATCATATATAGGAGCATTCCTGGGTGTGATGTCAGCTGGACCTCCATCCATCCATCCATTGTCTATCGTTTATCCTGTTCAGGGTCATGGGGGCGCAGGAGTTTATCCCAGATAGCTTAGTGAGTGAGTTAGGGCGGGGTACATCCTGTACAATCAGCAGTTAATCACAGGACTAACACTTAGAGACAGACAACCATTCACACACACATTCACTACTATGTACAATTTAGAGTAGCTAATTCACCTATGTACAATCACACGTGTTTGGAGGCGGGAGGAAACCGGAGTACCTGGGGAAAACCCATGCAAGCACCGGGAGAACATGCAAACTCCACACAGAAACACCCTGGATGGGAGTCGAACCCCCATGGTCCCGTGAAGGTCCCATGATATTCTTGCTGTGAGGCAGGCGTGTTAACTACTCTTCCCATTTGCCGCCAGCGTCAATAAAAGCGTTTATTTCAGTAACAAGGTTACTGTTCTGAAACGTACAGGATATGATTTTAGTACAATGACCGCTTATACATCAAACGCTCAAGTCAAAGTTGAGTTCTCAATTTATGACCCCTTTAAGTGTATAGCAACTGAGGGTTAAAAGCTGTGTTTAATTCCCCAACAGTGGCAACCTGGGTTGTGAACTCAGCCCATTCTGATCGATAATCCAGCATCGTAACAACGGTGCTACCTCAAGTTGATGAATTTCATCACCTTCAAAAAAAAAATCATCAGAAGACCAAAAAAATGAAATGATTTATTGAAATAGAGCGAGTATTATTTGAGTTGTTCTCCACTATACACAAAAATGAAAACCACAAGTTTCTAAAAAGTACAACGTGCGACGAGACCACATGACAAAACGCCGTTCTCAGATAAGTGATAACACATCGTGCTTTTACTTGCCAGCTGACGATCACATGAGATCACTAAATCAGCCTGGGATGCGGTCAGTGATCCAATGGGTTAAGATAGAACACTCGCTGTACGTAGAGGCTGCACAACTCCATGGTGACTTATCAGCTCAGTTCTGGACAGTGTGGGTGTCCACCTGGGAGACGGTGAGTGATGACAGCAAGACTTGTCTTTGAAAAGTGTGTGTGTGTTTGCAAAATTTACTGCTCTACACCTCCCTCGAGAGGCTGTCTGTAGTTGTACTTTGCATTCCAGTGAAGAGAATCAGTGATGGGAACTAAAGCTAACCTGAAAACCATCCCATTGTCATGTCAGAAAAAAAACTAATTGCACTCATTGTACATGGAAAAAGGCTTTCGGTTAAGATTTGTCAGTCTTGGCTGTCGTCTCCTTCGAGGACTGACGAACCTTCTAAGACGCTTTTGACCTTTTAATGACCATCAGGACAGCTGAGCTTATGACGGTATATCAAGATATGGGTTTATCCATCATGGACGTTGATGTGTGTATGTCCTTTACAGAGCTATAACTCCAGAGTCTCTTGAGTACAGGTAATAGAAGTAGTGCATAACCTTAGCGCTAGTAAACTTATCTTAAATATGTTACAGCTTGGGCCTCGCTTAAACATTCTACAAAATATATCATACAACATTATACAAGACAAACATACCAGGAATTCTGTTAATTTTCGTAACGGTCTCGATGGGTCAAATTTAAGGCCGGTGTAAAATGTTCCTTAGGAAAAAAATCTGAATACATCTTAGAAGCAGCAGTGAATCCATTGGGTTTCTTTACTTCTCAATATGATATTTCATATAAGCTTCCATTATTACCCAGATTAGAAGTAAAAAAAAAAAAAAACAGGTGAGAAACTAGTTGTATAGTAATAGCTACTATTAGAGCTACATTCCTATCCCAGTGCATGCTTCAGATAGTGACTAACTTACTTAAAGGGCCCATACCATTTGTGGGAAGTGGTTACAGGCTGTAAGATGTTGAAAGTGCGCCCTCTGTGGCAGACAAAGGCTACAGCAATCTCACAGAAGAGAACAATTTTGTAATGTGGGTTGTGCTGATTCTTTCTCCTGCGGCATGAATTAATCCCACAGCTGTGAGTGCACACGGAATTAAAGGGCTGCATCACAAACTGCATAATGAATGTATTAGGTACGATGCCTAAGCAGGATTGACACCAGTGATGCGCGGAAAAATGACGAGGTTTGGAACACAGCCCAAGGGTTTGCAAGGATGTGTTGCAGCATTAACATTTTAATGCTTACTCTTTATAATATTGTATTGCTTATCCTACACAGGGTCATACTGTAGGTGACCTGGAGCCTGTCCCGAAAGACCCTGAAGCACACGAAAAGAATACAAACTCCTCATACCACCAACCCTGGAGGTACACTGCAAACATGCCGTGTGTGTATATACAGTATACTGTATATAATCTTGGGGGGGGGTTTCAAGCCTGTGAAACACATTAGGCACAAGCCGGATAATGTTAGTACGCTAGCCAAAACACGGAGCTATAAATATAAGTTACACACTGAAGACAAGCAGACGCACTGAATGACTCACTCTTGCCCTAAATAACCAAGTTTGAAATATACAGATACAGGGAAACACAAACCCCCTCACTAGCTGGCTATAAGCTCTGTAGCTAGAAAAACATCACTAAATGCTGGTTACTGTACTGTTGATCAGTTTCATACATCAATTCATTGCTTCCTACTACCTAAGCTGGCAAATAAACAGAATGAGTATTTAAGGGTGGTGGTGGCTCAGCAGTATAAGGCTCTGGGTCAGTGATCAGAGGGTCGGGGGTTCAAGCCCAGCACCAGGCAAGCCACTGTCATTGGGTCCTTGAGCAAGGCCCTTAACCTCACCTGCTCCAGGGGTGCCATTTGTTCTGGCTGACCCTGCACTCTGACCCCAGCGTTCAAATTTGTATGCTGGGATATGTGGACTCAAAGAATTTCACTGTATGTTTTACTGTATGATGTGCATGTGACCAATAAACTGAACTTTACTATAAGGGGTAAAGGCCTTGCTCAGGTCTTCTACTTCCTGAGCAGCAATCCAACATCTTAACCACTGAGCAACCACTTCTAATGCGTTCTTAATTCTCAGACTCTCTCACTCATCTGATTGGCTGTAGCTCTGCCAGTTAGTGTTCATGGGCATCTTTCATTGCTAAAGCGGAAGCTGATAACATGAGATGTATCTCTGATAGTGTATGATTTATATACACAAATTCCCCACTTGTATTCACTTTAGGAGTCGTCCTCAAAAGGCCAACACAGTCCAAACACTACTTACAAGTCACTACTCAAGCTGTCCCAGACAGGTTGTGATACACACTTCTAATCCCTACGCTAGCCGTAACGTTCTCGCCCCAGAACGCTGACCGTGTGGACCCTGATGCACCACATTCTCACAGCTCCAGTCCTCCAGCAGCAGAGCACTGTCATATTTGACATTGTCATGTCAACTTCACCACAGCCTAGAAACGGAGGTGTGTTTGACCCTAGAGAAAGACAGAACTGACCTACTTTAAGCGATTTCTCCATTTACTCTTGCCTATATCTGCAGGCTGAGACCTACCGACACTGCTGTTCTTGTCATTACTTTGCTATAATTGCTGCGGTGAACAAGGGTGTCTTTCAGTTTAAACATTCATTCATTCATTCATTATCTAGCGCTTATACTGTTCAGGGTCATGGGGGCGCTGGAGTCTATCCCAGATAACTTAGTGTGAGAGGTAGGGTACACCCAGTACTATCGGTAGTTAATCACAGCACTAACACTTAGAGACAGACAACCATTCACACACACACATTCACTCCTATGGACAATTTTGAGTAGCTAATTAACCTATGCCCAATCACATGTGTTTGGAGGTGGGAGGAAACCGGAGTACCCAGGGAAAACCCACACAAGCACAGGGAGAACATGCAAACTCCACACTGAAACACCCTGGGTGGGAATTAAACTCATGACCTTTTTGCTGTGAGGCAGGAGTGCTAACCACTCATTTTAAACATCAAAATTCAAAATTAATATTTTAGCAGTGTATTTTTCATTTTATAAATGTGTGTATAGGCAGCATGGTGGCAGACTGGTTAGCCTCCAAACACATGTGATTGGGCATAGATGAATCGGCTACTCTAAATTGTCCATAGGAGTGAATGTGTGTGTGAATGGTTGTCTGTGTCTAAGTGTTAGTGCTGTGATTAACTGCTGATTGTACAGGATGTACCCCGCCCTAACTCACACTAAGTTACGCTAGATTTACGCTACACTAAGTCACACACTAAGTTAACGCTAGATAATGAATGAATGAATGAATGAATGAATGAATGAAATATGTGTATAATTTACGTAATGTAACTTAATACCCTACACTTAATACAGCAATATAAACAATACACTAATTGACACCTTTCCAGCACATTCGTAAGTGTGTCTTCCCCAAACATTTGCCACAAAGTTGTCTAGGATGTCTGTGTATACATTGCAGCATTAACATTTCCCCTCATTGGAGGGAGGCCCAAACACTGTTCCGACATGACAATGCCACTGTGCACAAAGCCCCTGAGCTCCATTAAGACACGCTGTGTTATAGTAGGTGTGGAAGATTTCGAGCTTTGTCTCTGACTCAACCCCATTGAACACATTTGGGGTGAACTGAAACACTGACTGCACCCCAGACCTCAACCAACACTAGTGTCTAATCTCACTAAAACCTTTGTCCATATAGTGTATTTATGGGAGTAACCCACTCTACTCTACTCATAACCCTACTCTATTAATCCTAACTCCTCCATCTGCCCAGGGACATGATCACAAAACACACATCGTGGGAACATACTGTTTCATATTGTTCCAAATATTGCCAAATGTGACCAAATGAATTCAATCGAGTGAACTGACCCAGTTAAACACTGTTTTGAGAATATAATGTTTCCAATCCAGTATTCTTTAGGACTAAACTCAAGCCGAATCCTTTTTTATTCTTAATAGAAGAAGGAAAACCGTTCAAGCTCAGCACCATTGAAATTCCTGCTGTGACCTGTCCTGTTGTTATGGCTTGTTTGGTGGTTCAGACATCAGTATCAGTATAGAAGGTGCCAAAACAAAGCAAGCCAAGGTCAGATCATACTTCTTCACGAATTGTAGACAAATTGTCCGATCTGGACATCAAGTCATTATTGAGACGTCGCTTACCTATGGAAAAGATACCGCTAAGTACCTGTGTGTGTACATATATACCCCTCCCTTGGCAAACACACCTCAACACAATACATCAGACCAGGCCACCATTTTCCTGGTTCAGCTCTGGCGCTCATATGACTTTGCAGGTGCTTTTGGTTGTGGATGGACACCGGTCAGATATTCTGATATTCTGTATCTTAGTGGTGCTAGGAATCGAACTTCCGATTTCTGATCCGCAGTCCAACACCATAACCAATGAGCCACCACTTCCTACTGGTTAAAAGTCACTTCTTTTAAAAAGGAATGTTCACTGCTTACTGGATTATATTTCATTTTTATTGACCGATGCATAATCATGAGATAATCAATGTTATTTATTTCAACTGCCAGTGGTATTTATTATATGGCTGAACGGGTAAGATCATATAAGATACAGAAATAGAAAGATTATACGTAAGAGATACAGAGAGAGAGAAGGGGGGGAATAGTACAACCCCCTGTGCTGGACTTGGCATCTATCAGTACAAGGGTCTGACATGAGCACTGGGCTGCTTGCCTTCTTGTTCTGCAGGTGGACAAAACATGGGTCTAACACTTTCATTCTAGCATTTGGCAGACATCTTTATCCAGAACAACTTACATTTATCTCAATGATATTTGTATTTGAGGGCTAAGGGACTTACTCAGTGGCCCAGCAGTGTTAACTTGGTGGTGCAAGGAAATGAGCCCATCCGGTCAGCAATCCAACACCTTAACTACTAAACTACCACTTCCTACTTCTCCATCCATAGAAAACCCACCACTAAGACATTTACGCTAACCCTTTTTGATGTAAGTGCAGGCCTGCTTTTGAATATCCCATATTTTGAATATCTGAATATTAATAATAGTATTTGTGTGGAATAAAAAGGTGTACACATTTATCATTTTAAAGGCACTTGGCACTCAAACATTAACGCAAAGTCACACTATTAAACGGCATAAACATGCATCTACAGTACGTACTAGTATGCATAATAATAATAATAATAATAATAATAATAATAATAATAATAATAATGATTCTCTTATCGTTAATGTGCAGTCAACAGAGCGAAACATACATACAGTTCATTGCGTGTGGGAGAAGTGGTAGCTCAGTGGTTAAGGTGTTGGACTGCTGATCCAAGGACTGCGGTTCGATTCCCAGAACCACCAATCTGCCACTGATGGGCCCCTGAGCCAGGGTTTTAACCCTCAACTGCTAGATACGCCCACAGGCATATCAGAAGTATACATATAAAATAGCCACCGGCAGGTCATGTCCACTTTGCGCTTAAATCTATATACACAATTAAATATCTGGAGCGTTAAGCAAATACAGATATTTGGATTACACGACTGGTCTGTGTTTCTTTGGAGCAACCATCCCATAATAATGCGCAGCTGTCTTCTAACCTATGAGCAGGAATCCATTCTAATATGACATTCTAACAACGTTTACATGGCGCTAGGATGCAACGTGAACAAACACCTCTAAATGGCTTTGTTTATATCTCTCGCAGCAGTAACACTCCAGCTATAAGAGCAGCTCGAGTGTACATGCTAATTATGATTTACATGCTAATAGTAATAATAACCGGCTATTCTGTGCCGGTTCCTGCGGTCGGCATGACAATATCTGACGGCTTTCTGAGTCGTTTCCCTGTGGTTACGGAATATAAAAAGTTCAAACAGCACAGTAATAATGGCAGTGTGACAGAGGCGTTACGACGGGAATTCTTTCTAGAATGATTTGATACAACGCATAAACACCGCGCACGAGCTGCGTGTTTAAATTCCGGCCAAATCCGGGTTTTCGGATCCATATGGTGTA
Organism: Liobagrus marginatus; assembly: GCA_028566295.1. Classification (NCBI taxonomy): domain Eukaryota; kingdom Metazoa; phylum Chordata; class Actinopteri; order Siluriformes; family Amblycipitidae; genus Liobagrus; species Liobagrus marginatus. The sequence continues at coordinate 12,806,763 of JAOUQX010000015.1, forward strand.
ATCAAGGCCGCAGTAGCCATTCTCATTATCTCTACAATCAAACGACTTCCCCCTTTCTGCAAACACATAGCTAGTCGAAATGGACTGCACTTTCATATAAAACCCATAACAATTTGATGCAATTGCACTTTTGAATTAAGCCTCAATGCCACATAAATCAGGGATGGGGATAATTAACAAAATAACCGAGGCTGATAATGTGGGCCCTAGCCTTAAATCTCCACGGACTTGCCGACTGGATGGTAATAAAGGGGGAATAATGGCATGGCTGCTTGATATTTTGGTGGCAGAGGGGCAGGGGAAATAACACCTTTAACAGAGCACTGCGGTCTTAATTTGTAGAGGCCGCCTCATGCCGCTCTTCTAGCCGAGGCAGGTCATTTATCATTTAGGCGGCCGTTACTTTTAATGAGTCTGTTATCATTCATTTTAGGGCATCCCACCTTTCCATGACACGGATAGTATTTCTTTTTATATAGGACAAAGGATTTATGCCGCCCTCTCGCTGTCTCTCCTTCTTATCCCCACTCGATTCTTCCTTTGTTTTTTTTGTTTTTTTCTTTGTTTTTTTTCGCCTCTCTGCTGTTCACTGTTCATCTCAGGACTAGTAGCTGTCATCCCGGCTCGTTTCGAATGACAGTTTTGGGGGATATTTGGAATGGTACAACACGTGCACGTCCATCCCTGTCCACTAAAAAGGCCAAGAGGGCTTTTCAGATACAAAGCACAGGCTATAGATACCAATTGAAACTTTTTGAATCGTACTCAAAGCGACATCAGGCGGATGTCGGCTACAGGTGCCGTTGTTATGTATGTAGGGCCGTACGACGCTTCTTGATGCAGCCTGCGCTATTGTGACAAGCCCATGCAGTGTTTTGACAGCAGATGACAGCCACTCGGCTGACACACTTCTGATGATGGATATGGACGGAAAGAGTTAACCATCATAGTTAGTGAATGGAGGTTTTTTTTTTTTTTTTTAATAATAGCTATTAAAACCGAAAATTGATACATTTAGAGACTGTCGGCTGGCCAGGATAATAGTCAGAAGGTTTTAAAACTAGAAATGAAACCATTAGAATTGCATTATATCATAAAGACTCGTAGATCGCATAATACGAATGTTGTGGAGAAAAACTACAACTAGTATACACACTCACACACACACACCTTTTTATGCTCCATGTAGATATCCGGATATAGAGCCAGCCAGAGTTCAGCACACCTGGAGCAACTGAGGTTAAAGGCCTTGCTCAAGGACCCGATGTTGGACTGGTCCAAGGCTTGAGCCCCAGCCTTCTGATTACTGACCCATAGCCTTACCATTGAGCCACAACCATTCTACTGCGCCATCGCCATTCTATTGGGCCACCACCCTATTGAGCCACCACCACGTTTTGCGCCACCACCATTCTATTGAGCTATCCCCATTCTATTGGGCTGCCACCACCAACCTATTGTGCCACCACCACCTTTTGCGCCACCACCATTCTATTGAGCCATCGCCATTTTATTGGGCCGCCGCCACCACCAACCTATTGAGCCACCACCACCTTTTGAGCCACCACCATTCTATTGAGCCATCGCCATTCTATTGAGCCACCACCACCACCCTATGATACATGCTATGATATGCTATTACATTCATATCAGGTGTGTATATTTGGACTTTCTTCTTGTATTATTTCGACTTTATTCTCGTAATATTTTGACTTTATTCTTGTAAATTTTTACTTTAGTCACGTAATTTCGACTTGATCCTCATAACATTCTGACTTTATTCTCGATTTTTACACTGACCACTAAAACGCTGTCGTAAAGTTCTGATGTACTATTGTGGATCCTTTTTTTTTTTTGTTGCAACAAACCAATCAGTAGCTATTCGGTTTCACAATCAGCAATTTTCAAATTATTCCTTTCGGGATATGACGTCCCCAAACATGATATGGCTCTTCAATCAATAAGTCATTCTAGTTTAGATCCTTTGCATGCTAGGGCTATGTTTATTATATCCTCGGTGTTTGTCTTTGTGTATGTGAACCTGTGCAAGAATCTAAGGGCAATATCTCTTTAGATATCCTGGTACACGTGTCACAGATCCCACGGCATGCCGCAGCACAAGCAGATATTGCAAGTCCATTGCTCAACTCGGCTCAGAACGAGGACACGTCAGTGCTCTGAGCTCTGCAGCGGAACAATGCTATGTCTGTTTAACGTGACTAGCGTGGGTGGCACGTCAGGATCGCGCTGCTGATTTATGAGGCCTCTCTGCTTTTTTGCAGCGCGCCTCCGTGCAATATGTCCTCCAAGCCGCATCCTGTTGGGAGCGCTGACCGACATGTGTTCCTGTGTTGGAATGGGACACGCCGCAGTTCTGGCCAGCTCTTTCGAGGCCATATGGGATGCTGGCTCAAAGAGGCAGTGCGGCGAAACCCTAATGAGGATAGCGAGCTCATTCTGCACACAAATGATTTTAATGCTGCAGACTTAACGAACAAAAACAGCTCATGTATAGGCGACACGAGTCACGTAGAAAGCGTGCAAACACATCCTGGTGTGGTCACACCTTGATTCCCATGCATGCTGATATCCTCACCCCAGGCCTCTCATTTCATCAACACACACCTACACAACCCAAAAACGCGCAATATCACACACGGCGAAAAAAACAAACAAACCCCACACACACACTGAGCTTTGGCATTGATGCTTCAGGACAAAGATCACGGGGTTTTGCGCTCACACCAGGAGGCTTTCCTGTCCTCTCTTGTGTAGCAAATAATGACAAGCCATCGCAATTCCTCTGAAACACTCACAATATTCTAACAGCTAGTGCGCCTTATCAGATTCGGGTTTTTTTGACAAACGGACCGACAACGGAAGGAATATTTCTCTTCTTGATACCCATTTATTTTCCACGCACTTTTCTGACAGATTATCGTGTTAACACGCCGTTGTCATCTTAAAACCCATGGAGGACGTGCTCTAATTAATGAATTAATACATCCATGTCACATGACATCAATCTGCATACTGATGTCTTACCTAAACTGCTCTCGCTAATCCCGCTGGTTATATTAAGATATTTTGTAGGCACTTCAAACCGGCCTCGGTCCCGACGGCATGTATCTAAAGGTAGCGCCGGCCTGCCTGGGGGCAGTAATACATCACGAATTCTGTAAGGACAATGCAAAGATGCTGAAAAGCAAGTACGCAGTTGCGCACCGAGCACTTTGTTCCAAATAATGTTGTCATCAATTTTCATCTTTTTGTTTAAACATATTAGTCTTGCGGACAAGATAGGTCATATTTCAGCAGCGTGATGAATTCTTCCTGCTAGTCTTTCTCACAGAGCGTGCGCTTAATTAATTACACAACCTTTAATTGGACAGATTATTCCTAATGGTTGTTGCAGTGCTAAATGCACGATCCTGCAGCAGGCTCAGGAGTCATTATTTTAACGCCATTTTCTCGGCTGGCTGTAATCAGTATGTTTCGAAGAATAAATCAGCTTCACATCGGGAGAAATATTTACTCCGAAAATAGATCAAATCGCATGCACATTGCTGGAGGGATAACGTGCCTTACTTTCCTGCACCCACCCATATTGCCCCGTGCACACTCTGATCTTGCGCATGTACTTCTTTATTAAAGGTAGATCTAATGTCTTTTATTTATACATTTTTTTTATTTTTTTTTGAGGTTTTATGATGTCTGCAGGCATTTGGGTGTTTAATTAGGGCGGTAATGTCCGGTGATGTACATGATGGATTTTTACAGAAGCCAACTTTAACTATCCAAGGCGATGCAATAAATTATCACCTTGGCTATAATGCTTGTGTGAGTTTGTTTAATTAGGATGTCCACCGGAGGAAGCGCCTGGGTGTTGCTGGGTTTGCACAGGAAATGCCAATTATTTGAACACTGTGTGCTTTTGCATTCCACTAAAGAATTTCAGAGAGTAATAATAAAGCACTTAGTACATGCATAGACTGGGCTTCAATTATTTTTTTTTTCATTTATTATTATTTTTTTCCTCGCTGCTTATTGCTAAATACCTAATTAGATATTAGTCAGACATACATTCAGATTTACATTAATCATTGACCAGAGGTGTATGTTCAAAGCCGCCTAGAGTCGCT
>JAOUQX010000015.1:12874712-12886129 GCA_028566295.1 Liobagrus marginatus
AAAATGTGTATTGTGTGTGTAATTATTTATATATATAATTATATGTAAAATAATGCTTGTTTTTTTTTTCTTGTTTTTTTACTTAAAAATACCTTCTACAAATTCCCACACGTCGCGAAACGTCTTATGGAAGTTATTTAATCTCCCGCTTCCGGCTGACATGCGGCTCGAACCGGTGTACTTCGAACGAAGGAGTATCACGCATGCGCAGAACAAAAAAGAAAGTAAAACGTACAACAAAAAAAACGGATACATTGTTTTTTATCGACATGTGCTGCGTTTCTTGGTTGTATTCATATATATGTATTAGTAAAAATATATATTTGCAATAAAATTGGATAGTTTGATAGTCTGTGAAATATCTATTGAAGTACTGAAGTACTGGTCTGTTCTGAAAGATGGATCATCTCCATAACCATCATCAAAGCACAAGGGAAGAGGAAATGTTCTCATCATCGAGTTTATCCAGTAGTGTTTCCACACAATCTCCACCAGCATGTACTGAATAGCTTTTGATCGTAATAGGACACATGCTGTTGTTGTTATTCTTTTCTTTTTTATTGGTTTTTTTCCTCTTAGTTTGTCACCCATTTGTGTATATTACCTCAATTTGATAGAAGACAAAATGTTGGTCTGATGAGACACTGGTGATGAAATGGTAGACGCAGATGGCTGTGGGTCAAGATGGAGAATCACAGCAATAAGTACTAGGGGACAAACCAACAACAGCAACAAAATAATTAATTTATTTTTCTTTTTTACAAATAAAAGAAAGAGTCAAATCAGCAGGATACATTGTTTTATATCATGTTGTGTTGTTTCTTAATGACTCCACTGTTCCTATTAACCTTGGGCGATCGATCGTATCATAAACAATACCTGTCTGTGTTTGATTCACTGCTGAAATTAAAGCATTACTTGGTAAAAAAAAAAAAAAAAAAAAAAAAAGTAGATAGATAGATAGATAGATAGATAGATAGATAGATAGATAGAATTATTAATATAATATAGTTTAATATTATGTAATGTAATATAATATAATAATTATTATTATAAAATTATATTACAGTTATACTGAAATATATAAATATAAATGCTTCTGTCTCTTGAGTTTGCATTCCACAAGCAAAAAGGCTTTGTTATTTAAGACTAAATTACTTTAATTACACAGATATTTGCCATAATGCACAACGCTGTCTCGTACTTTTTATCCATTTATAGTTACACCGAATTTTGTGAAACTAATTCGATTCTCTTCTAATTATTGACATTACAGTGAGAAACAGTAAATTAGTTCTGTCTTGTTTCTCGTTCCAGAAGTTCTAAAGTCAAACCCATCCATGCAAATATAGCAAATAATGGGTTCACGTGCGCTGGAGTCACGCTTTGTGAGCAGTTCTCTGAGCTCGGAAAATCTCACTGTATAGGAAGGCAAAGGATTTTCAGGGTGGAAAGTGTAGCAATGGCGCCCTCGTCTGGCTGCTTGAAGTTATGTCGAGTCTTGTTTTCCTTTTCAATGGAACCAAATAAACCTTATTGAATTGTCCATTATGTCAATTATCATTAGAATCTTTCTTTTTTTTTGCTTTTATATGTAGATAGGAAAAGATTACACTTGTATGATCATTATTATCAGGGGTCATATATACCATATATGACATCATATTTTATTTTAAAGACTGGTGTTCTATGGCAGCCCATAGACCTTCTTGTTAAAAAATGCTGAGAATGATCATGACAAGAAAACACAATATGATATGATACCATACAGACTTTGAAGTTTCTAGGACTTACGAGTCAAAAGTTATTTTATAAAAATGTCTGGGAAAAAGCGCGACGTCACTGTGATCTCTTAGTAACTAAACAAACGCTACGTCACTGCAGCGTCACCACGGCAAACTAATACAATAATGCCCCTAGCTTCAGTTCCCTACCCAATAAGTAAGTTCCTCCCTTTTATTCGTGCTTGTAATTATAGTAATTTAGATCGCTATCTAATTTTGAGATCACTAGCTAGTTAGATCAATAACTAATGCAGCAAAAGTGCACAGGGGCTAGAGGGAGATTGTGTGTGTGTGTGTGTGTGTGTGTGTGTGTGTGTGTGTGTGTGTGTGTGTGTGTGTGTGTGTATGACCATCACCGAACAAACGGAGCTAAATCACGAGGCACAGTTTAGTGTCTACATGGAGCAACGTTTAGTGTAGCTAATCTGCACTAATGTACAATGTACATTGTGTACATAGTGTACACATAGTGTACTAATGTACACTAACCCTATGATTAATCAGACTTAATCTTTGTATATTCCGGTCTAATTCGGTCTCTTTAGATTTCATGTTTATACACACATTTCCAGCACCTCGCACTAAAGAAATAAATGCTCTTGCCTTCATTAAATCTGAAAATATTAATTCCGTGTATAAATAACGCTGATATCGTGTTACATGTTGGATTAATAATGTTACTAAAACACGAGGCAGCTACGGGCATAAACTTAGCCTAGTTGCGAAACTCACAAAACTATACGGTAAACACCTAAGCGCAAACTCTGCATTGCCAGATTGAGGTGAACGCCTCATCGTGTGATTAGTTGATTATCACTATTAAATCACATTTGCGCTTTTGTTTTAGTTTAATTAATACACATAGTAAGGATAGAATTAATATTATTTCAAGTTGAATTGTAGCACAGTTGCTGATTGCTCATTTTCCTATATAGTGCAGATCAGCGCGAGCATGAGCTGTGTTGCCAGATTGATGTTAAAGCATCATCATGTGATTTGTTGATTATCACAGGTTTATCATAAGTTTTATTTCGATGTAGTTAGTGGTAGATATTTATATATACTATTCTAGAATTATAGATGAAAAATAAATAGCATTGTGAAAACATTTACAAAACAGTTATGTCTTTCAATTGTTTATTTATAAAAATACATACATACTTTGTTTACAGATATACTGTCGTGTAACAAACACATTTACTGACCGCTCAAATAAAAAGACGGCAATATACAACTATTACTACTATCATACTATATTACTACAAAGACTACAAATTGGGCTTGACCCCGATAATTGGTGCTTGCAGCTATTTATTAGGAGTCAAGCCCCATAGGGGCGAGACCCCTATTGTTTTTGTATGCAAAGTGACGTCATATTTTCTTTTCCTCTTCAATGTGTTCCAATGTGAAGTAGAATTTCTTCTAAGCAAAAAATGATGAATTTTGGCATGCCAAGATAGTCTCGATGGTCCCTCTGTAGAACGTGGTCAGGATGGGGGGAGGGAGATGTGCTTTTCTCAGCCTATGTAAGACGTAGAGACGCTGCTGTGCTTTCATACTGATGGAGCAGGTGTTTAGTGACCAGGTGAGGTTCGATGTCAGATGAACACCAAGGAACTTGGTGCTCTCGACGATCTCCACAGGTGTTAAGTCGATATCCAGGAAAGAGTGGTCACTATGTGCTCTTCTGAAGTCAATGCAATAAATGTTTTGTGTCAAATGTTGTGGTGTAAATGTAAATTGTAAGGTATCCAATCAGCATTCAGCGCATGCTTTAGGATATAGGGAGAAAACTAGATATTCCAGAGTAAAACCGCAGAAATGGGAGTCAACACCCACTTATTTTATTATTATCTTTATTTTTTAATCAAATAATCCAGTTTCTGAACTCCTTGTCTCACACTTTTTCTTCCGTTTCTTCTTGTTTTTATCATCATTGTTTTGACTCAAGTTTGGTTTTAAGCCTGTAATTAAACTCGGCTGCTGCAGGCCTGATTCATGAGATGCTGCCTGACAGCTCAGGTCCATTAAGCAGCCGTGGCACAGCTGGCAAACTGCCTGGGCTAAAAGGAAGTGACAGGACCTGTGTCCTCCATATTGTACTTCTTCTCTCACTGGCGTAAAAATGAGTCACTTTATTTTATTCCTTTTCAGAATTTTGTTAACTACAGGCTTTTAAAGGGTGGCATTGTGAAATATCGTTTGCTCAAAATACAAATTGAACAAACTGCAGTCTGAGTCAAGTGTGCTTAAGAAATTCATGTTATGAAGCAACAGAAAAAAAAGTCATGTGATCCCACTGACGACGGTCTGCACAATCAAGTTCAAGTTCAAACTTCAACCTACAGATACCTGAGATAACTGTGGATGGTGCCACTTAGAAACCATGAAGGTGACTGTCGACTGCATGTTTAATATTAAATGCACATATTATGTGTAGATTTGGATGTGCCAGTATCATTCAAATAAATCATAAAATCTTTTCTAAAAGTGTTTGCATTTTAAGTGTATTCATCCTGGTTATTTCTTACATCTTTAAATCACCACAGGAAAATTACCATTGCATTTCTACAGATGGGGACAATATTTTTGTAATAGCGTCCAACTATTTAAAACTGCACATGGTCATGCTGGAACAGTGTTTGGGTCTCTTAGTTCCAGTAAAGGAATAATGTATAATAAGGGAACAATATGCAAAGCCATTGGGGAAACGCTAATTAGAGTTTGTTAGTAAAGCGTGTAAAAACGTTTGGCCGTACAAATGTAGCGTTTCCTTTAAATCTATCCTCCGGAACATAGGAGGGCAGCAGCGCGATTGAGTCCAATACAAACGTTATACGTGTATTTCAAATACCTCCTTGTTCATATTAAGTGCACTATGTATCGTGTAAAAGTAACTGTTTCCTTCCCTACGTAGGGCACTTATATAGAGAATAATTAAGAATGCGGAATTTTGCCGAGATTTGCCGGAAACCTGTCACATTGGCGTAAAACTGTCGCACGTTTGCCACCAACAGTGTAACCCGGCTTAAAGCTATGTAAACAAGCGATTGTTTGAGATGGCCGAAATTTTATATGTGTAAAAACGAATGTTTTAATATATAAATTAACTTCTTGGATTGGTATTAGCTATGTCTTTGCTGTAGAGCTGACAATGGCATCATTCATTCGAGACGGTAATCTTGTTTTTCTTGGTTAAAGAAACTGCTAAATTCTTTAGACGCTTGAGTTAAAATATTTGGTCACGTGCTTACGTGCATCACGTGGATGTAAGCGTTTAAAAAGTGCACGTGCTTGTTTATGACTTTTTTTCCTATTTAAATAACAGCTAATAACACGTATTTCTTTCTTTCTTCCCCAAGAGATGAATCATTTGCTGATGGAGGTGAGCCCTGACATCCACATCTGTGGCTTCTGCAAGCAACAGTACAACAATTTCGAAGTGTTTCTTGCACACAAGCAGAATGGCTGTCAGCTTCCTACCACAGACATCTCAGTCACAACTACTGGAGCTTCTGGTAAGTCTTTTAGGCTGTTAAACACACATTTGGGGAAGTTGTATGTTTGTTCAACGTGTTTGTTTAATGTCTTACTGTAATCTCAGCATTCATCTTATATGCTTGTATTGTTTAATAATACTGGATGCATAAGTGATCTAGATAGAGCATGCTTATGGACACGGATCATATCGTGCAGGAAGATTGTATCGGCTGTCTTTTCTTTATTTCTAGGAGCCATAATATTAACATTTCTACGAAGGTTGTATTCACGTGCAAGGCACACGAATCAACGAGACCGAACGTGTGCTGTAATGATGTCACAGGACACGTCTTGTGTTGGTTTCTGCAATCGTAAAATCATGAAACCTTATCCATGGTTAGATAAAATGTTCTGTATAGTTTTGTAAATGAATGGCTTTAGACTGCACTTATTCAAAAAAAAAAAGTTACTCAAATTTGATCTTTAGAGGAAACGTTTAATTTTTATTCCTTTTTTTTATTTATTGATGTATTACACAGAAACCATGCAAGAGTTTCCATCGGAGGAGTCATTACAGACCTGCATGTCCAAGGTCATGAAGACAATCAAACCTACAAAACCAGCCTCCAAGAAGATGAAGCTCCTTCAAAAGCGACGCATTTGCAGCTTTGCAGGTGTGTGTGTGTGTGAGAAGTGTTCGCCAGCAGTGTATGTGCTGTGAGATACACTGTGTTCATCTTAATTCATCACTATCTCTTAGGTTGTACGTTTAAAACGCAGTATGGCCAGAAGGACATGGAAAGGCACATGCTGACTCATAGTGGTGAGACATGGATTCTCTTATCATCTCCATAATAATGAGCTTGACAAGATGAGTGAAAACGGCTTTGTGTTTCCTGACCAGGCGACAGGCCCTTCGAGTGTGAGCTGTGTCACAAGCGCTTCAGCCGGCGGGACAAGCTGAACCTGCACAGCCGCTCACACACCGGGGAGAAACCACACAAGTGCAAGCACTGCCCCTACGCCGCCGCAGACTCCAGCAGCCTGAAAAAGCACCTGCGCGTGCACTATGACGAGAGACCGTTCAAGTGCCAGATCTGCTCGTACGCCAGCCGCAACTCCAGCCAACTCACCGTCCACCTGCGCTCACACACGGGTCAGCACACAAACACACACACACACCTTCTGGTTATACTTTGTTTGATATAGATTCGTCTGTCATGAAGCATAATGCACACTCCAGTAGCTTTGATCAGGGTGCAAAACTGAGAAGTAATGAGGAGCAGTAAATAATGGCATCTAACAACTTAACACAATTAGCTCAATGCTGAAAATGTATAGAAAAGAATTATTGCCATGATTATTCAATTATCAATAATTCATCGTATCAGCATGGAGGCAGACTGGTTGTCACTCCTGTCTCACAGCAACAACCCAATCATGGGTTCGATTCCCGCCCAGGGAGTCTCTGTGTGGAGTTTGCATGTTCTCCCTGTGCTTGAGTGGGTTTTCCCTGGGTATTCCGGTTTCCTCCCACCTCCAAACATGTGATTGGGCATAGGTGAATTAGCTACGATAAATTGTACATAGGAGTGAATGTGTGTGTGAATGGTTATGTCTCTAAGTGTTAGCGCTGTGATTAACTGCTGATTGTACAGGATGTACCCCGCCCTACATCAGTCTGGGATAGACTCCAGCACCCCCATGACCCTGAACAGGATAAACGCGACAATAATGAATAATTCACCATGTTTTGTTTTGTGTGTTGTATTTTCAGTTGCTTTTGCATTGTTTTGTGTGTTGTATTTTCAGTTGCTTTTGCAATGTATAGCGCTATAACGCATTCCAAGTTCAAATCCTAGCTCATGGACCTTTCCTGAACCTGCCCTGATCTTTCTCCCCCTTTGCTTTCTGTCTTTCTCCAGTCCTATCCTCTCAATAAAAGCAAAAACACCCAAAATTAATTGTAAATTAAGATAACAATAATTTTCTCAATCAAAAAATGTGATACTCAACGATGCCACTTTGTGCACTATGGGCTAGCCCATAGATTTCACTGCATATCAGCTACCAGCAGTGGGCGCTAATAATGTAGGATCAATTAGTTTGTTGCCTGAACCAGCTGCCCTAGAAACTGAAAGGAACTTAGTTTGGTGTTGGAGCATTGTGAGCTAGATGCTCAAAGTCCATTGTAAACAGTGCCATAACGTTAGCACGTCACCCTTGTTGCTTGCAGAGCGGTTGTTTTCCGATGCTGCGCTGACTGTCACTAGGATGCGTTGGCGTCTCACCATCCTGAGCATGTTGACATGTTCCTGTTTCTCGATAAAAAGCAATTGAGACAAGCACACTGACACATTTGAAGGAGCTTGGGAAGAAGAGAGCGGGGACACCAGACACGCATTACTAGCGCTCTATCATGGCTTAACTCCGCCTCGTTTACCGGCAAGGCTGCTTTACTATGTGGGCACACACTCACGTGCGTATAACTCCGAGTTTGGTCTGGCTTTCCTCTTTGGGAAAAAGTGTCCTTGTTTAAAATGCAACCTCCAAAAAGTAATAGTCAATTATAAGTAACAAAGTATATGGTATACAGTACTGCTACAGGTCTAATAACTTTAAACAACTTAATTCTAGTTACAGCTAAGGGAAGGTTCAACCCCTAAAGTTTAAGACATCATCGTATGTTTAGGGGATGATTTATTTTATGTTCCAGACTGAATAGGATTTTTATGTGGACGTTTTGTACAAAATAAGCCAGTGGTTCGTATTATACTCTATAATAATAAGTCAGCATGAGATTATGCAAGTGTAAAGAATTCATTCTTATTATTAAAGTGTGTTTAGTTCAGTTGGTGGCTCGGATGAGTGCGTAGGAGACACGAGAAGCGCTGCATTATTTGACGTAAAGGGTTAAAGCCAGATGTTTTTGCCGATTCTTCCTTTTAGGTGACGCCCCGTTCCAGTGTGATGAATGCGGCGCCAAATTTAAAATCAACTCGGACTTGAAGCGTCACACGCGCGTGCACTCGGGCGAGAAGCCGTACGCGTGCGAGCTGTGCGATTACCGCTGTGCCATGAAAGCCAACCTCAAGTCGCATGCCCGGCTGTGCCACGGTACCTACTCCTGCACGGAATGTGAGTTCCGGTGCACAGCTAAAGCAGCGCTGCGTGCACACTCACGCCAGCACGCACCCGCCCACCCGCTCCGCTGCACCTGCTGCCCGTACTCCTGCACCAGCAAGGGGGCACTCAAGAGACATGAGCGCGTTCACTCGGATGAGCGGCCGTTCACTTGCCATCGTTGCCCCTTCGCCAGCAAACAGAGGGCCAACCTGCTCGTCCATATGAGGAAGTACCACGGTGAGAAAGTTGTAGAGGGGCACTGCGACGGGGCCAGACGAGGGAAAGCAGGAGACGAGCCGTCCAATCCTTCAGTTTCGCGGTACCGGGTTAAGCTTGAAGCACCGCGGGCTTTCAGCTGTAACCTGTGTGACGCGTCGTTTGTGAGAGAAGATTCCCTGCGAAGTCATAAGAGGCAACATAATAACACCGAAAACCAGCTTCGAATCACGCAGTCGCAAAATACTGCGGAACAAACTGATAAAGCACCCAAGCAGGTTTCATTAACGCTCACAAACGAGTCTGTTTCTTCGTATGGACACACACAGCTAAAGATCTTTGTAGCGCCTCCACTAGGTCAGGAGGGGTCTTTTATCCAGACGGCAGTGGACGGCCCATCTTCTGAATCTGGAACAGTTCTGATTAGTTCAGAGGGGCAGAATGTCATTCTAAACCCTATAATAGAGCAGGTGAGTCTGTTAACCCCGGTGCAGCACATGACACCACCAGAGGGCAACTTCGAGCCCCGGACCATCTTACTAACTCACATCGGGGGCAGTGAGGAAAACCCTCTACTGCAGACAAGTGTTTCATCCCATGCCCCAATCGAGACTCAGACCTTCATGAGCGACACGTCAGCTTCAGAAAGCCAGCAAGAATTCATCGCGGCATGCTCGGACCTCGACAGCCTGCACGCCCTCATCCAGCAGGGCGGCGCCGAGGTCACTGTGGTCAGCGAAAGTCACGCCACTATCGCTACAGCAGCAGCAAACTCCACCTTCGAATCTCCACTGGACAGTGAAAGACCACCATCTGAGGACGAGCTGAAGCAGTTAGAGGAGCGGGATCCAGATTTGGTTGTGCCGGATATAAACATTGAGCCGTCCAGCTCCTTTCTTGTACACAATGTTACGTTGTCAATCTCTGAGCAGGATCAACAAACTCCCATCTACCAGCTGTCACCCCACCAGATCTTCTCAGACTCGAATCCCCCGGACAGGATTGAAGACTGATCATCTTTCTCCTTTGTCTATTCTTTGATTTGTTTTATTGTTTGTTTGATGGAGATATTTTTATATTCAATCAGGGCATTCTGTTATTTGCTCTTAGAAGTAACATAAAGACTATAATTAGGGAACCTAGACATTTTGAAAGGCCTTTTTGTTTTCTAAAGATTAAAATTGTTTAATCCTTACTTTTGTAATTTTATTTGTATGAACTTTCCTGACAAGTGAAACTGCTGGCTATTTGATCGCCCCCTGGTGGGTGGATGCAGTACAGTTATATTCCACCCACTTAGTTATATCCCATCTAACAGTAATATATCCCACCCTCTAACAGTATTATATTCCACCTACTAACAGCATTATATTCCACCCACTAACAGTATTAAGATCCCACCGACTAACTGTACTATATCCCACCCACTAACGGTAATATACACTACCTATTAACGGTTATATATCCCTCCCACTAACAGTAATATAGCCCGCCCACTAACAGTAATATATCCCACCCACTAGCAGTAATATATCCCATCCACTAATATTATAATATCCCACCTACTAACGGTAATATATCCGTGCCCTCACTCCCCCCCCCTGACCTCACCGGCTCCTCCGCTCCCCCCTCTGACCTTGCCGTCGTTGTCGCTCCCACCTCTGGCTTCACTGGTGCCTCCACGGCCCCCATGACCCGGGCGCACCGCACCCGCCCCACCTCCGGCAGCCCGCGTGTTTGACCTGGCAACATGGGGCCCTGCCTGATGCCTCCGGGCCGCCCCGATGGCCCACCGGAGGCAAGCAGTAGTAGCAGTAGCGTGTCCGGAGGCAGCGCCTAAAGGGGGGCTCTGTCACGGACACGGATGGTGGCCAGGTCGTGCCTCCAAGCACGCATGACTGGTCTGACCATTCCTCAGGATATAATGTAGGTAAGCCTTAATTACTTAATTTAGTCACTTAAACTTAATTACTTTGCTCTATCTTATATTTTGTCTGCGCGTCATGTCTCTACGCTTTGTACTATGGATCGCTCATTAGAGATGGCAAATGTACGTAGGCAAAGTAAACACTGAATGCGTTAATGCAGGTCAATAACCACCTATGCATCGCAAGACGTTTCATGAAAATGATGAAGCATCATCAACCATATAAATTGCGACAAAGTTTAGCATGAACCTGTGTTTAGGGCCTTTAAATGAGTTATTTGAAAGTTTTCTAATCACCTGTGTTGAAGCAGTGACAGTGCCGTAGTAACAGCTTGTTTTGTGAACTATTAGGGTGTACGCACTCCGAATCCAGTCCCCTACCATGAGGAATACGTGGGTCATAAACAGCATACCCTTGGACCAAAATGAGAAGCTGGTGATGTTTGGAGTGACTCGTTTTGCTGCAATAGATGACTTCAACAGCCAAATAGTGTCTTATAACACAATGCCTGTTAAAAACAACTTAACAGTCTATCAGAATGTTTACAGGTATATACAAGTCTCATTAACATTATATCTTTGTCAGTCTTAAATCAACGGTTTCTTTATTCCTGACATGAGTGATCACAACACTGCACTTTTCAGATGTCACAGACTGGAATAAGACAACACCAGATTATGCGGGCCTAAATCTGACTGGAATTGAGAATCACTAGTATACACTAAGTCAGGATGTTTGTAACATTTAAACAGCAGTCAGTTTTTTTGAAAAAATGACTTCCAAATCATTATTTTGTATAGAATTACACCAGGGGTCCCCAAACTTTTTCCAGTGAGGGCCACATAACTTTTCCCTTCTCTGATGGGGGGCCAGGGTCAGTTTC
>JAOUQX010000015.1:12941520-12953011 GCA_028566295.1 Liobagrus marginatus
TTTTGGGTGTCCGGAACGGATTAACGGCATTTCAATTCATTGTAATGGTGAAAATGGATTTGACATACGAGTGTTTTCAGTTAAGAGCTACATCACGGAACGGATTAAACTCGTAAGTCGAGGCCTCACTGTATCTCTCTGGGGTATCTATGCGATCTGTCGTAGCGTTAGAAACAACAGCATTGTAGCTTTTATCCGACGGCTAACGCGATATCAGCAACTGAACTTATTACATTATGGGAACTGAAGCATGCTGAATGAAATGCATACAGAAATGTTTCCATATGCATGAAAGGACCATTCCGGTGAGGTAGCTTGTAAACAATGCCAGTTCATAACGGAAGTACTAAATAAACATGTTACATGTTAAATACAAGTTTTATCTGTTATACCTTAACGGAATAACTTGTTAATTTTATCCTACCATCTTCCTGGTTAATTGTTAACGTTTATAGTGCGTCGTAGACAAAATGCACTAATGTGTACGTTTAGTGCTGCATTAAGTCGCCACGGTGACGCTGCGACGACATAGTGGAGTTTAATAGTGACGTTGTTTTATTTCAATATTTCCAATCTTTTAAATTAAGTATCTTTCGACTCGTTGGACCTAGAAACCTCAAATTTGGTATGTTATTGTATCATATTGTGTTCTCCTGGCATGCCAAATTTCATAATTTTTTGCTTAGAAGAAATTGTACTTTACATTGGAACACAGAGGAGAGTAAAAATAAATATTACATAACTCTCGGTCTCGGCCCTAAGGGGGGGCGGCTTGACCCCTAATTCATGAGTCTATACAGCGTTTTCTTCTGGATGTCTTCATCGGGGAGGGAAAGTACAGCGTCATTGACAGCGTTGGTTTCCGGTGGACCATTAAACGTGCTACACTCCAAAAAATCTTGCAGAATCAGTTGACTGCTTCAAAGCACTTAAATTTGGTTTCCTGGTCATCTGCTTCACTTTGTGGCCCCAGTATATTAAAGGTGTGCTCACGCCATATCGTAATTTCCTTAATTACAATATTCCAACTTGTAAAAAGGGTTCACGTTCTTTCAGACTCTTTGTCACAACTTGTAGGCTGGGAGTTTTAGATCCAAGAGCTACGGCTTGCACCACATGACCGCCGAACCTCATGCGGAAATCGAGACAAATGGCAGCGCTCACAGTAGTGAAATGTAATTAGGAAGTTATTTCGTTATGTTTTAAAATTCACGTCATTGTCTTAAGCCACAACAGCTGGCTAGTTTAAATGACCACACGCAGTTTAAAGCTGTTCTCCAGCTTGATTGAGGTGTGCTTGTGTGTATTCATGTTTCTGATGAATGTCGCTGACATTTATGTCCATGAGCTCTTGCACACCTGGACTGTTGAAAAAAAATAAAAAATAAAAGAAACAACAACAAAAGAAAAAAAATCCTGGTTCTGACTGTAGTGACTGAACCGAAAACATAAAAACGGTAGTAAACATAGCACAGAAGGGTTTGCGCAAACTTGCTCGTGATCAATTATACCACCACCAGTTCTTTATTTTCTTTAACAGCATAATTGCTGATATGGTTTTTCTGTTGATGTTTGTTTTGTCTTTATAAAAGCTGTAAGTTTAAGCTTCACGCAGTAGAGTCTGCAGAACAACGACGTTCCCGCCAACGTACTGTAACAACAAGCTGCTGATTATACTGTAGCTGCTAGAACATAACTGATAACAGTAGCTAAAATACAATGTGTGCATCTCGAAGTATTAAAACACTTCTAACTATTAAAACACTTTTAAACTTGATTTGTAACTTCCCTGCCCATGTCAGGTGGTGCAACCAAAAACTTAAATAAATAAATAAATAAATAAATAAAATAAAAATTTTTTTTAAAAATAATTCCTACTATTTATTCTAAATGAAATCTTTGGCCTAACACTTTTTGTGTTTGTGTTTCCTATTTACAACAATTTAAGATTACTGAATTGTAATGTCCAGGAATTTAACTTGCTGCTCTGTATTTACTGAAACAGACAGAAAACGATTTATACAAATAAATGCAATCAATGCAATAGCCATTCACATCATAGTTATCAACTATTTGTTCACTTTAATCGGTTTAAATTGATATTTTTGTCGGTTTATCAGTTGTGCCACCTGACGACACCAGTTTGTTTGTTTTTTTTTTAGTTAAAAATTCTATATGAAGTCGTATATGTCATGAATGAATACAAATAAGAATGCACTCGGACACAAAAATACGCACGTCGTGTCACTGACCCACATACAGTACAAGACATGGACTAATACAAGCGTGATTACAGATAACACAATAGAGAGCAGCGTGAAGAAGCGCACTGAACTGCACCTAAAAGAGCATTTACAGTGCAGAGCGTGCACACAATAACACGGCGCACAATAGCCAGTACGGTCAAGAACACAACAAAATGACAGAAAACGCAGAGCCAGTCAAACATAACACAACTGAATGGCCAAGACTAAGACGTAGTAGACATGTCCTGTGAATGAAAGCGACCTTATAGTGCAGTGATCATTCAGTCGGTTGAGAAACGTATTACACATGTGCATGATACTGCACATACAGTGGGGCAAAAAAGTATTTAGTCAGCCACCAATTGTGGGCAACGAAGGAGTGGCTTCGTAAGAAGCATTTCAAGGTCCCAGAGTGGCCTAGCCAGTCTCCAGATCTCAACCCCATAGAAAACCTTTGGAGGGAGTTGAAAGTCCATGTTGCCTGGCGACAGCCCCGAGACATCACTGCTCTAGAGGAGATCTGCATAGAGGAATGGGCCAACATACCAGCAACAGTGTGTGCCAACCTTGTGAAGACTTACAGGAAACGTTTGCCCTCTGTCATCGCCAACAAAGGATATATAACAAAGTATTGAGACGAACTTATGATATTGACCAAATATTGATTTTCCACCATAATTTGCAAATAAATTTGTTCCAAATCAGCCAATGGTGATTGTCTGGATTTGTTTTCTCTTTTCGTCTCTCATAGTTGAGGTCTACCTATGATGACAATTACAGGCTTCTCTCATCTTTTTAAGTGGGAGAACTTGCACAATTGGTGGCTGACTAAATACTTTTTTGCCCCACTGTATGTCTACTGCAAATGAGGTTATGGTGGTGTCTGGCAGTCCGCCTTTTCTGGGATCATCTGTAACATAGGCTGAATTACTCAAAATACTCATGTCATGTCCTCCTGAGCTAGCGTTGTAGAAAACGTGGTGCTGTTGCTGTCCTCATATGCGCGTTGACTTTATGACGGCTAAGCTACGCATCAGGACCTGCGACTAACCAACGACCTCATGGACGGAATGGATGGAAAAATAAGTTGAACTGCTTCGGTTTTTGCCGTATTCCTAATCTCATCATCCATGCAACATTCCATGGCCTCCTGATTTAACTGTCTGTCCATATGATTTAACTGTTTATATAACGCATGACCTCAGAACAATCCCTCAATTCTGGGTTACACCATGTTCATTCCGAGCTAATTATTAAATAAAACAAAGCATAATTATAATACAAAACTGAATAATTGGGACCCAAAGACGGCAGGAAGGTTAAAATAAAACAGATATTAGTAATAAATTATTATTTAGTTTCTATGAAATAATTCTATTAAATTGAAATGTTCTAAAAATGCCATTAAATATTAATTTCTGTTCAATTTAATTATATAAAAAATAAATGATTGTTTTCTAACATTTTTATTATAATGTTTACTCTGATTTGTCCTATCACAGCGATGCCCCCCCCCCCAACCATGCCAGTGCACCGAACCTGTATATGTGTACATGCTAATGTCTTGCATATGCTTCGTATGAGGTCCCTGCACAGGTCATAGGTCGCCGACCTTTTCCAAACACTTTTCGTCATTAATTCGGAGAGCAGCAAGAGAGTGTTCTGCCCACTTCCAGAACTCTCGTAAAGCCTCATAAGAGGGTATTGTTGAGAAGTAAATGGAAACCTCGAGGTCTGGGAAATCTCAACAGAAACTCTTTAAGTGAAAACGAATATGAAACCACGAATCTCCATATGCGTAATCCATAATTAATGCGGTTGTCACTGAACTAGCATCGAATAACAATAATTCTCACACAAACGTCTACGGAAGAACAGAATAGGATTTTGTTGAAGTTACTATTCTAATAAAGGGTGTGTTATAAAGGCGTTTCACAACATTTCGTATATTTTCCACGGTCTCCATCCACAGGGAACGAAGGCGTTTGTTTCCTTCATGCATCCTTGTGTCTTTTCTTCTCCCAGGCACCATGAAGGTGAAAAGTAGTGGCATCCAAGTCGGAGATCTTATCATCGTCGAAAAGGTTGGTGTGTTAATCTTTGTACAAAGGGTTGGGATTTTCTGACTAATGGCATCTTATCCTAATGAATGCCTGTGCTGTTTTCTCTCCTTTAGAGATTTGTAACTCGACTCTCAAGCCAAACCATGTGTTGAAATTTTTAAACTTTTTCTAATGAAAATAATCATCAATTCCGACCGTTTCACCGTTTATCGCCAGCAATATTATATCCTTCGATCGGCATTCAGTTGCGAACGCATGATTTTGCCGTTTTATCTTCGACGATTGTCATTTGCCTTTTAATGAGTTCATTGAGAGACTAAATCACGTAGCCTGGGGCCTGTGCTTACTTTATTAGCAATCCTTTGTAATTCCTCTCTGGTGTTTAGCGTCGCCTTTTGTCAAGCGCTTGTCTTTTTTGCCGCGCGGCTTGTTAGGAGATTTGCTTGGAAGTTTCCGTCCGGCACCCTGAAGATATTCTTATTCAGTTAGCACAGGTATGTGCATATACAATATGACTTCTGCATGAAGTCGTCACACACTCTAAACTCTAACGACAGTGTCTTTAAGAAATATTAGGATCTTATTTGGCGCAAAGATTCAAGCTATAAGCGGATATTTACTGTGTTCGAGGTAACTGGTGGACGTAGGAGCGGGTGTAACAGCCTGAAATCGATTTCGTATCTATCGACTTTAATGGAAACTAAACAAGGTTTTTATGAACCGTCGCCGTGTTTAAACTTTAAGCTGTAGCACATCCCTCCGCACATGGCCTGAGGTGAAATGTGGCTGTCAGCAAAAGGTTTTTCTTACCAAGTGGATTAATGACAGATCTTTTCAGACGCAGGAACAAGCAGGTAACGTGAAAACATCGAAACCAAGCCAAACTGCGAAGTAAACGCAAATAATATGTTTTACCTGTTTAGATACACAGTCAATGTCCTAGCCGAACGGAATGCAGGCTGCTTGTTGTCGACGCAAATCTGATTTTCTTCATTAGACGCCTATTTAGAAGACGATTATAATCATAAATGAATTTATAACCCCTCTTATATCTCACTATGCTGAAAGAAAAGATTGTTGAATTAGAATGCAATCACCCTTCTACTCGATTGAACCGAATAACATTAAGATCGACTATCTACCATTAACTAATTACACGTTAACAGCTATCATATTTGAACTTTAAATATATGTAGCTATATTTTAAAGTTAAAATTTTGAATACTTACTTTGTAGCTATTTCAAAACGAATTTCATTATGTTTGTTTATCACTAACTGTTAATCATGACGAAAATACCTCGGTCCATGCGTTTGCTGTTAACTTCAAAACAATGCTAAGAGCTAAGATGCTAACAAGAGGAATTCAATCAGTTATTCTAGTCTTATGTCAGCTTTTATTTTGCGTAAGCATTCCGAAATGTTATAGTTCTGAGTTGAGCTAGCGTCCTTGTGAGATTTCACAGTGTGCTTACCAGGTGTTTACGTAAATAATATATAACTATCACACTCCTGCTACATTGTTCAATCTAGTAAAACCTGTTGAAATGAAGGTTTGTATTAGCAATAAAACCATGCTTCTTTTATTACTTAAATCGGACTGACCTAGAGTGACCACCCCGAAACAATCCAAATGTTGGACAATCATGAGGTTTGTGTGGGACAATGCGTGACATGTTACTAACAAAACATAACCTGAAACTGTTATGAAATGTATATTTAACTTAATAAAAAACATTTCTATTCTGCTTTCAGCTCGTAAAAATATTTAGTCCTTTCCAGAACACACTTTTTTTTTTTTTTTTGTAAGGTTTATTTTGGGTCTTTTTATGCCTTTATGGACAGGACAGTGATGAAATGAAGTGGGGGAAGGGGTCGGGAAATGACCAAGGGCCCGAATCGAACCTGCAACGCAACGGCGCTAAGTACCGTATTTTCCGCACTATAAGGCGCACCTAAGAGCCTTAAATTTTCTCCAAAATCGGCCGTGCGCCTTATAATCCGGTGCGCCTTATGTGTGCACCGAGTTCCAAACTCTGTAAAAATGTTGTTGTGCGACTTTGGTAAGCGCTCTGCGTGATTGACTATCGGACCATTTCCCGCTGACACAGGGACGTAATACGTACACTACGTACGCTGGCAGCGTTAAACCAATCACAGAGCATTACGTAATACGTACAGTACGTACGCTTTCCTCCGCCACGCCTCCGGTAGGTATACTACCGGTATGCTGAAAAACAACATTTGTTGGTCTAAGATCCCCCGAAAATGGCACCAGTGAAGAGACATGCTTACGAGGCAAAATTCAAACTACAGGCTATCAGTTACGCGGTTGTAAATGGGAATAGAGCAGCTGCGAAAGAATTCAACATCAATGAATCTATGGTTCGATAGGTTAAATATGGTTCGATAAGTGAAATATATAAATACGGTTCGATAGGTTAAATAGTAAAATAAAATTGAACTAAACTCACTGTTTTGCTTCCATTACCTTTTTTTTTTTGTAGACCGTACATTTTAGCATGCGCCTTATAATACGGTGCGCCTTATGTATGGATTAAGTACAGAAATAGACCCCGTAATTGAGACTGCGCCTTACGGTGCGGAAAATACGGTATACGTCGACTCTAGTGTGCTACCGCTGTGCCACTCCGCCGACAGAACACACTGCTACACCACAGTGGAGAGTGCTTTTAAAATCGTTTTTATGTTACAAAGTTAACCGGAACACGGGGCAGGTTTGTTTTCTCACCGGAAATCACCCGCCCCACGGTTTGATTGACAGCTGCCACACCCACAGTGAGTGTGTTTACGCCTTTCTAATTAACCATTGGATGAAAGCTTGGATTTAAAAAAAAAAAAAAAAAAAAAAACCTTGTTTTTGTAAGAGGCAGGATGCTGCTACTTCTGACGAATCGCTGTTAAGTATGGTTGAAACTACGCCGCAAAAAAGAATTAATTTACGCCTGCAAGCTTTCTTAATATGACCATTAAAAACTACACACTGATGAAAATGCGGGACATTCTGTCAATATGCGATGTTCGGGACAAAAGGGTCAAATTACTGTGTGGTACAATGCAAAGCGAGACGAATGGTCAGCCTAGACTGACCACATATTTCTGTTTTAATGTAAAAACTAGCTTGGAGATGATTATAGTATAATGTTTTGGCACTTTTTAGCTTAGTAACAAAATCGATTAGTGTAAGTTGTTGTTATTTTGTGCTCTGAGAAACATCAGTATCGTATGTGTTATGTAAGGGCAGAACAAAATGGAAAAAATAAGATCTTTACACAAAATTGTCATTTATCTCGATCATCCTGTGCAAAAGTTTTTATTCCCCTCAAAAACATTGGAGGGGGAAAAAGCATCGTTTATTACTGAAATAGCTTTTTGAGGGCGGAGATAAATAAAAACCAAACCACAGTTTGACATGATTTCTTTTTTTTTTTTTTCATTTCTTTTAAATTATTAACATTTTGCAGTTTCAACAAAGAGGTTGTACCCTTATGATTGTACTGTGCTGTAGTAGGCTGTCATGTCTGGTTTTGTAAACGTCACTGCCCCCATTCTTTTCCATTCTACTCTAGAACCAGCGTGTTCCAGCTGACATGATCTTCCTGCGGACCTCTGAAAAGAACGGTAAACATCTGTCTCCTCATCCCAGTCTTGTGTTCAGAAAGAACGCCGAAACGACGGACAGGCAGCTATCTGGCGCCCGAAACCTCTCTCTTGTGTGAAGCGACGGTGCGGCCTTGTCACGCTATAGTTTTAAAATCTCGGTCTAAAAAAAAATAAAACCTTTCGCCCGCTCGGCTCGTTATGGCATGGAATAATCAAATCTCATCTTGACTGATTTCTTTTTGTCTTTCAAATGGCCAAGGCAGTTGGCGAGGAAAATCAAGACATGCAAAGCAACGCAGAAAATCGAAGGAATACACAAAATAAACAAATGCAAAGGGCAGAGACAGGGTATCATCTGAATAAACAAATGACCGAGAGATTGAAATTTGTTGCGTGCTAGGCAGTGTTGTTATTTCAAAAAAGTTCAACTGCAAGGTCAACTGCTTCAACCGGTCTGGGTCGGGGAAAAAGAAGACACTAGTAACTCTAACTAGTAAATGCTCTTAATAGCAGTTCTTTTTTTTTTTTTTCTTCCCCCCTTTCAATCTTTTAAACGTAGTCTGAAAGGTTACACATTCAGCGCTCATTAAACTCCAAACACAAACCTAAATAGTTTTCCGGAGAGTCCCGACTGAAATCTGAAGATTTGTCTACAAAGGTGGGGGTTGAAGCGTGCCTTCTTGATCTGTCGGTTTTACGGGAAGGGGTAGTATTGTTATCTGCCCTGCAGATGTAGACCATTAGGTCAATTATAAAGAGCCTAGGGTTCCACAGACCCAGAAGGATGACACATCTTTCAAAATGGGGGCAGGGAGGTGAAAGTCCTCCATATAAACCAAACTTTCAATAGGAACTTTGGGGGTGGTGGTGGTGGTGGTGGTGGGGAATGGGTGGGGTGGGGGGTTGTTTTAAATAACAAGTTTTACCTTATACATATAAGCAATGCTGCATGATCATAATAATAATAATAATAAGGTGTTTTATAAATATTCTATACTTATTGCATAAAATCGTCTACCAAATCCATGAAAATGCCAATTTCCATAGTTCTTGTTGGACAAAGAAATTATGCAACACAGTGCCCTCTAGAGGCTAACAATGCTCTTTACAGTTTCGATTTAAAAGCTTCATATAAGCGTTTTCTTCATGCCTGTAGCATCCATTCACATGAACCGAATGCATACTGCACTTTCAACACTGCCGAATGTTCTTCATCTTTAACCCGCTGTTTCTCAAGGCTCGTGCTTCCTGAGGACCGACCAGCTGGACGGAGAAACGGACTGGAAACTGCGCCTACCGGTGGCCTGCACACAAAGGCTTCCCACTGCAGCAGTGAGTTAAGCGCTAATGCACTTCACAGCATTTTAAAGCTCGAATATGGCAAGCGGATTTGTTCAGACGCCACGTGCTTGCTTCTAGGACCTTCTACAGATCAGGTCGTTCGTGTACGCTGAGGAACCCAATATCGACATCCATAACTTCATCGGTACCTTTACCAGGGTGAGTACTGATCTGATGGGTCCCATGTTACGAAGTGTGTTCTCAATGTTCAATAAAGTCACAGAAACTCACCAGAAAGCGGTCGTGTTGCTGCTTTTAGGAGGATGGAGACCCTCCAGTCAACGAGAGCCTAAGCATTGAGAATACTTTGTGGGCCAGCACCGTTGTCGCTTCAGGTACGCGGTAAACGTTACATCATTTTTGTGTAATTATGTGGGTACTTATCCTTCACATGTCTTATTTTGTCTTATTATCTGCAACTACAGGCACAGTGATAGGGGTTGTGATTTATACCGGCAAAGAACTTCGCAGTGTTATGAACACATCCAATCCACGAAATAAGGTACGGTGTACATGTGGGAAAACATGTACAGTTTTATGCTCATTTTAGAACAAGAAAACGACAATAATAGAATAATAATAACAACAACATGTAAATCAGCATTTCACTGCATGTTGTACTATGTATGATGTGACAAATAAACTTTGAACTCGAACTTGAATAATAATAAATGCTACAGCAATACAACTCCTATTATTACAACTACCTGTAATAATAATAATAAGACGAATAAACAGCAATACAACTACCTATAATAATAATAATAATCAGAAGAAACAGCAATACTACTACTACTATTAAAATGGCCTACAATAATAATAACAATAATAATCAGAAGATGAAATAACAATAAAACTAATAATAAAAACTTCAAGCTGTATTTTCGGGGACCGAGAACTCATTTAGATGTGCTGCAGTTGTTGCCAAAGATATCAACAGAAAGCAAAGCCATACCTTTAAGTAAAGTTACATTGGTAGAATTTTTCTGACCTGGGCTTGTAATTTCTCCCATTTTAACCAGAACAGATTTTTATTTTTGAAATGCGAGTTAATGATGTGGTATTTAGGTTTTTATATGGTCAGTCTGTCCCTTCTCTCACTCAAGCACCAAACTTGGATCTGTCTTATATTTGACAAGGGACAGTTTTTAACTGGGGGGGAAAAGCTAATTAGGCAGAATCTGATGGCAGGGTGTGTTGAACTCTTCTTGACCCAAAGAATCTATTGATGCCAAGCTTTTACAATTTAGACACGTTGTTTAAAAGCTATGAACAAAAACACACTACCAAATTGGGCGCAAATTCTGCCCAAGTCTGGCCCGAGAGTGTTAGCCGCGCTTGGCCCAAGTTCGGTCAGAATGTTCCATAGACGCTCTTCAATCAGCTTGGCAGATTTTGTACCAGCTGGTTAGACATGCTAGTGATGGCGAAGAAGAAGAACCTTTGGCAATAGTAATCAGATTTATACAATAGTACAATTCGTTGGTTAGCAGTTGTTAATATTAAAGTGTCCTAACAGTGACGGACACACTCACTCACTCACTCACTCACTCACACATGGACACGTGAATTAAAAGTAAAATCATTTTACTATTGATTCAAAAAATTTCACTACACAAAGTTATACCGAACAGTGTGGCATGGTGTGATGCATTTTATAGTTCCATTTTCTTACTTGTGATTTTTGCCTAAACACCATTTGGTTCTGTAGATTGGCCTTTTTGACCTGGAGGTGAACTGCTTGACCAAAATTCTGTTCGGAGCCCTGCTGGTGGTCTCTCTGGTCATGGTGGCTCTGCAGCACTTCGCAGGTCGCTGGTACCTTCAGATCTTCCGCTTCCTGTTGCTCTTTTCCAACATAGTACCCATCAGGTCAGGCTTATTTCTACAGTCCGTCCAGGAGTACGCAGGCTCTTTTTGTGATTGTTGCCGGTCAAAATTCGTGATTTAAATAGCTTTTATTCAAAATTTTGAGATGCGTGTTGCAAAAGCGTTTTGTTTTCAATATGTTTGCAGGATTGAACGAGTGTTCCAGATTACAAAACATCTAAACCAACGTGCTTTATTTTTCAAAGCACAAAATTCCAAAATATACAACTATATTCTATTTGATAGACGTCGATAACAATGATACCGGTTTATTTACCGTATATGCCGGTGTATAAGTCGACCCGGTGTATAAGTCGACCCCCCCATTTTTCATTCGCAAAATTGGGTTT
>JAOUQX010000015.1:13205711-13216910 GCA_028566295.1 Liobagrus marginatus
ATACATACATACATACATACATACATACATACATACACACATACATACATACATACATACACACATACATACACACATATATACACACGTACACACATACACACATACACACACTACAGCACTTTAAAGATGTCAATTAACCTGCCACACAAACCGTCTTTGAACTGCAAGGGGAAATATCCCAACGCATGGTGAGAACTTGCAAACTATGTGCTAATCCATTGTGTGTGTAAAGCTCAGAGCAGGTTCCTTCACACACAGATTGTGTTTCTAAACGATCTGTCATGGGTGATAACTTTTGAATGACAAATTTATCACAAAAGGCCCCGCAAAAAAAACGATTCTGAAGACTTGCTCAAAATCTGATCTGCATGCTGTCACCAGGGCGATAAGTAAACTGTGAGACCATATCAGGCACATTGCTGGCCATCTTTTTAGAAAATGCAATATGGCAGCACAGCATGACCTTGGCTCTGGGGTGGTATGCAGCCTTCTGTGCTGTTAAAACCCCTGAGTGCATGAGTCCCTCATCCTGGCCTTTCTTCCAAGAGGACAGGCAGACTGAGAATGAATAAGAGATAAAGGTAAAGAGAGGGACACGTGCACTCAACAGTCCACTATATACACAATCAATAAAGCATTAGTGGGTGGGCATGCAAATGCAAAATCGATTTAACTGCCGCTCTTATTCCGTGACTGTTCACTGATCTGAGTCTAGTCATGTTCTGTAATCTGGCTTAGAATACCCCAGGAGAACGGAGCCTACATGACCAAGTGGGATTGCTCCATTGTATTCTCGATTAAGTGCCCATTAATTGTTCAGGATGTAAAGGAAACACGTCAGTGCAATGCTCGAGGGCACAATATATGAATCTTCTATTAGTTCCTGGCTATGAAGCACCCTCGGAGGCAAACATTGTGGAAAAGTCACTTGCCCAAATCTGAAGTCTGCCATGTTGTGAATCGAAATACAGAAGAAAGAAAAACAAGACCGGCTATACATCACTTGTGCTGAGGGGAAAAGTAGGCTGACGAATTCACACCAGACTTAATCGAAGATAAGTCTGTCAGAAAGGAAATGGAGTATTGTATGTGCTTTCTCCAAAGCCAAGACAACAACAGACTATCTATCAGTAGAAAGACTAGTAGTGTTCATTACTCAACGGCTTTCAAGGCAAAACTTTAGTGCAAATGGCTAACCATGGACCAGACTCACATGCAGGTACCTGGAAACAGTGTGGTTTACTGGAGGCTTGTACACCATGCCTATAGAGGAGCTGAGCTTGGGACATGATGCCATGAGCTTCAGGTGACTACTGTAGAGAATAGGTTTCGGTCACTGTGTTACAATGTTCTGCTGCAGGAACGTGTAAAAATACACACAGGTCTGGATAGCCAATGGGAATAGAACTAGGTAGATTGTTAAAGTAGTATTAGTATATTTTACATACTGTACAACATGTATTCAAGATTCAAGATCTAAAGCCGAGGCTCTAATGGTCAGTGCTATTTTAAAAATGAAACTGGTGCATTAAACCTACTCAGTGCATTTCGTATAAGCAAATAACAATGACAACTCTAAAGACTCGTCTCCGTACTGAACTGGGTTTGCATATACTGTAAGCTATCTTTATAACCACACTAAATGGAGAAAAGGATTAGGACACCTGACGATCTCGTGTCATTTGTTTTATAAACACATATCCTATAAATACTCCTAGTACAACCCCTCCTACGGAAATCCACACTCCTGGAACTGTTTTCTGCAGTAGTTTAGTAGTTTCGTATTGGTAGGATTTCAGGTACTGAAGCTGGGTAAGGGGCAAAGTGATTAGCACGCCTGCCTCACAGCAAGAAGGTCATGGGAGCATGTCCTCGATTCCTGGGCTCTTTCTATGTGGATTTTACATGTTCTCCCAGTGCTTGTGTGGGTTTTCCCAGGGTACTCCAGTTTTGTCTCGCCACCCAACACATGTGATTGGGCATAGGTGAATTGGCTACTCTAAATTGCCCATAGGAGTGAATGTGAGTGTGAATGGATGTCTGTCTCTAAGTGTTAGTCCTGTGATTAACTGCTGATTGTACAGGGTGTACCGAGCTTCACACACTAAGTTATCTGGGATAGACTCTAATGCCCCCACGACCCTTAACAGGAAAAGCGCTGGACAATGGATGGATGAATGGACGATGGATAAGGAAATCTGGGGGCGGTTGGGGTTTCAGTTAATCCGAAAGGGAGTTCTTTCACTCCAATGATAACGCACCATGTTTTCATAGAGAAGAACCTTTACACAATCTGATCAAATGAAAAATTCTGCCATGTAATCGAGTTATTCCGAATGCTTTGCGTGTACATCCTATGGCTCATGCCTGATACTGACATCATTTCTCAGGAAATGAGCGGCGTATTTCAATTCCAGGTCGCAACATTTCAGTAGTACAACTCTCACTAATCCTTATTACAGACTTTCATTCACAGGCTTCTGCTCTTCAGCTCGGGGGGCTCATAGTGATGGCTCGTAGCAAAGCACCGCTACCAAAAAGCTCGGATTTCTAGCGGCGCGTTTTTTCATAAAGAATTCAGCAACAGCGCAACACACACTCACACACTATCGTGCTTAAAAGCAACACAATGGCGAAAACTAGCGTGATTAAGTGACGCAGCACCGTCTTTACAGGATTAAAAACACGTGTAAAAATAAAATTCATGGCATGACATAAAGCAGTTCGCATGTTACTAAATGATTCTGCCAGAAAGCATGTAAACACCAGTTCAGAATAGATAACGTCACATGTAAACAGTCAACCCGGAATATTATAATCGGAACGAGCTCAGTCGGAATGACAAAAACGTGTCCATGTATACGGGGCTGGTGTTTGGGTTTCTTAGTTCTGATTAATAAAGTTCAAGAAGCTTGTAAATAAAATAAAATAAAATAAAATAACATAAAATAAAATAAAATAAAATAAAATAAAATAAAATAAATAAAATAAAATAAAATAAAATTAAATTAAAAGAAATTTAAAAATGTAAATAAATAATGGAATGCTATAGTAGATAGAGCCACTCCAGACGATTGTGTAACTTCAGTGCAAACCACGGTTTGCTACCTCCTTCCATCCATCCGACAGACAGACACACAGACAGAGAGACAGAGAGACAGAACTGAAGGGACAAGTTTACTGGATGTAACATGAAAAAGAAAAAAAGAATGAAACGTGAAAAGAAATATTAAATACAGTACATAAACTGTTTTATTCTGGTCATTTTTCTTATTACTTCACCATGTATTCAGTACTGGCTTTGTGTTCTACGTGTGCAGGTCATTTCCATGATTTCAGTTTGTGCTTCCCAAAGGATTTTTTACCATTTTACAAACTAATAGATCCACTTTGCAAATGATTCTGTGAGTACATCCCAAGCCCTGTTCCCTCATACTAATGCCTTCTGGGTCGATTACTTATGCATAATGCGCAAGTGTACGAACCAGCAAACAAAAATGGCAATTTCCCACTGATTCAGACTGCAAAGCTGACTAATACATTTGCATGTGACATTTACACACGCGGCAGGCGCTTTTGTCCGGAGCCAATTAGACTTAAGGTGAGAAGGCTCAGGGGTTAAAGGTCATGATCAGGGTTCTGACTGCAGCGAGGTCAAGCCTGGATTTGAACTCGTCATGGTCTTATCAATAGCTCACAGACTTGACCTGTTAACTACACTCCAAACACTGAACTGAACTGAGCGTGAATACGCAGACATGACGTATTGCATTTCATTTATCTTACATTGGTCACCATCAGGAGCGGTTATAGGATTTTATCCTTAGGTGGTAGGGTGTGAGGGCTGGGGGGCTTAGCCTTTTTTTCTTTTTAAACCATGTTGTATATCCATTTATAAAAAAGAAAGCATGTCTTTGTAATGTATAAATGTTACCATAATCTTGTCACCTTCTCATCATCATCATCATCATTATCATCATCATATCAGGTATTTGAATGAGTGCTTACAAGCATCTCAGTCGTTCACATGCTTACACACAAAAAGACTGGCGTGGTGTTGTGACCGCATACACTAGTGTAAAGCATTGGTTCTCTGTGGTCTCGGTGTGTGCACATCCTGTGGCTCTGTTCACTGTGTAATCCTGTTAAGAGGGCCGGCGCTGCCCGTCTCACTCCCTTATATTATTCTTATGATATTAGTCATCCGAAGATGGCTAATACGCCAGAAGGGAACAAAGACAGACAGCCCATTTCCTTTTCTCACACTGGTCAGGGAGGCAGGGGGTTAACTGGAACAGGCTTGTGATTAAAATCGGGTATAAACGAGCTGATTTGGCCCACTGTGTGCCTTGCAAAGAAGCCAAACATGATGGCACGCTTAAGATAATTCCTTTGAGCGATAAAACCCAGACCACCATTGGAAGTGTAAATATGAGCCAAGGATAGAGGATGCCGAAATGACTGTATACAATCGATACGTACAGTACAGTTTGTTTATTTAAGCTTAAACCGACACAAAGGGTAGCAATGCACCGGCTGCTAGGCACTGACAGAAAAGATTTGTGTTTGCCTCGGGGGGAAGTGATGACGCGACATCCTCAGTGCTTCGACTCGTAATTCAGAAAAAAAATAGAAGCGTGGTTCTGTGTATCAGCTTTAATATCTGCTCCTGAAAGAATGTTGTCCTTGAGCTAAAACTGTATAGTGTTCCTAGTGTGGCAGTTTTTAGCTCGAGACAATGACAAAGATCGCAAGAGGAGAAGGAGGAGGGAAAGAAGCAACGGAGAGAGCGGTGCTGAGGTTACAGGCATCGATAGAATATCCAAGGTAAATGTGACGCTAATGCTCGCAACAAAACGGCTGTCTAGTGAGGCATAGAAATAAGTTTTATAGCATTATATATACAGTATATATATATATATATATATTTATATGCACGCATAAACGGTGGATTTATTCCTGTCTTTTGAAAATTCTTTTCCGCTCTCTGGTTGCCATGTATAATAAAAGAGTTCTAATAAATTGCGCAGACAAGGAACAAAGGTATGATTTGTTACTCCAGCCAGATTGGACTGTTTTATAGTGGCTCACGCACGGCCCGTTCTGCTGCTGGAACACTCTTTACGGGCTTGATCAAATTCCGATGATGACTTGTTCCTTGCTGCATAAACCCTTACACTAAAATACGCTCTATTTGTAGAGCGTATTCCATTTTCCCTGACGAGATTTAAAAGAAAAATTGTTTTTTTTAAAAACAGCAGCAGAAAAACAACAGTAAGCAGCGCAGGTGGAGCGGAGAGAAGGAACAGAGAAGAATAGTGAGGATAGTAAAAGACATTTTGTTTTGGGACCACTGAGCTTTTTGGATGACTGAGTTCAATTTAATAGTCTTCTGCAAATAGACATGTGAGCCCAACAGGGACAACATTGCCACAGTAATGCTATGTTTGTAGCTGTGAGCGGAGCAGCGCTTCAATCAGGTTGATATGATTTATTTATTTTCCTTTCAAAGTGGATGTCTTTTTTCTCCCAAGGCCAGTCTGCGTGCATGTGTGAGATAGAAAGCGTGAGACAGAGAGTTGATTATGCAGATGACTATAGCTGCTTCAGTATGCATGTGCGACTAGGAGTTCTCCCCCTTGTCACATCAGTATTTATGAGTACAGCCTGTGTAGGTTAGAGGTGTTGGACAATGGCCACGAGTGGGCAAGGTCGTTGCTCAGTTAAGCTGGGCTGTTAAGTTAAAGACTCTGTAAAGTGAAATGAGATGTGCAGCTCTGTGCAGCTTTTTAAAAGCACCGATATTACATCCTTTATGTTCCAATTAATTTGACGTTCGGCAGTGGGCTCGGTGAAATGTGACGGATAATATTAATTTAAGTGACATTTTAATTCGTATCGTATGCACGCGCATCTATAAACATAACTCGCTGTGTATACCAGAGGTGGACAAAGTACACAACTTCCTTACTTGAGTGAAATTATAGATACTGCTAGTCAAATGTTACTCCGTTACATTTTACATAAGTAAAAGTACGTAATTGTTTTTAAAGTACTTAAAAAGTAAATGTTAACGCATAGATTTATTATTGTTGCATTGTTGTATGTAATACTACGTTAAAGCCTAGTGAATATACTGAGAAGTTTGTGGTATCTGTGGATGTAATAGCTTTTTTGAAGGTCATACGGCTTTAATGTTATTACAGCTATTATTACGTCATGCTGACACTTAGGCCGTTTCTCAATACCAAGTGAGCAAAGTTTGGACTTTCGTTCGGACTTGGCAAGTTCAACTCAAGAGAACGAACTCCCGAGGACGAGATGATAAGTTCAGTTTTTCAGAAATGGTACAGCAGCTTGAAGTTAAAGTTAAAGTTGAGTTTATTGGTCACATGCACATCACACAGTACAACATACAGTGAAATTCTTTGATTCCGCACATCCCAGCATACAATTTTGAACGCTGGGGTCAGAGCGCAGGGTCAGCCAGAACGAACAGCACCCCTGGAGCAAGTGAGGTTAAGGATCTTGCTCAAGGACCCAATGATGGCAGCATGTCTGGAGCAGGGCTCGAACCCACGATCCTCTGATCACTGACGCAGAGCCTTACCCACTGAGCCACCATCACCCCAGCTTAGTCGGGGTACATGAGCACTGAGCGCCTGATGATCACTTGAATCTCCCAACTCTGAAATTGACTGATAAAATGTTCAAATAGGCGTTAACTTCATAAAAGGACGGTAGATCTGAAGTTTAAAACACGATATTCCCGCCTCAAAAATTCTTAAAACTACTTTTTTAACAACAATAGTATCTAAAAACGCTTTTCCTCCGTCGTTGCTGACCTAACGATGTAAGTTTGTCTGACTCAAGTTACCCGTCGATGCACTTTCGATCGGGCCGGCTCAAGTACACATCCGGGGATTTGAATGGTGTGAACTTGGAATTGGAACAGTACTTGGGCGCTTACTTATGATGATGTACATATTGAGAAACGACCTCAAGCTCTATTAACAAACAAAAAAATGATGGGAATCGCCGAACTTTACGACGCGTGACCAGACAAAAGTGTTTACTGACATGCAGCTTGGCTGTCTGTCACCTGCAAACAACCAATCACGTTTCAGCGAAGAAAAAATCATTATCCTTAGACTACTTTCTACTCATGGACCTCGACACAAATTTAATGGAGTAAAAAGGACGATATTTGCCTTGAAATTAAAGCAACAACTTTCCAGAGAATATACTATTATTATAAATACAAATACTAAAAAAGTGTACTCAAGTACAGTACTCAAATGAATATACATCGTTACTGTCCACCTCTGATATATACAGTAGCATTTGGAAAACTGACAGCATCTATATGTTTTTGTTTTATAAATTCCAGATTTTTCCTCCTGTAACCTTGGTGGTGCTGGGAATTTAACCTGTGATCTTCTGAACAGCAGTCCGACACCTTAACCACTAAGCTACCACTTTCCCTAAAAAGAAGTATTATTGCTACAGCTTATACAGAGGTACTAGTCAATCACATGCCTTTACCATGGGAACAGTTTGGGGAAGAAAGCCCTTCAGGATGAACTGGTAAGGTGTCCACTTTGGAACATATAGTGTAGACAGGAAACCAACACAATAAAACCCACTTGCCTAGACGTTGGAAGATTTTGCGGCCTCTACAGTCAGATGCTCATTCATTCATTATCAACGCTTATACTGTTCAGGGTCGTGGGGGCACTGGAGTCTATTCCAGCTAACTTAGTGCATGAGGTGGGGTACATCCTGTACAATCAGCAGTTAATCACAGAGCTAACACCTAGAGACAGACAACCATTCACACACACATTCACTCCTATGGACAATTTAGAGTAACACATTCACCTATGCCCAATCACATGAGTTTGGAGGCATGAGGAAACCGGAGTACCCAGGGAAAACCCGTGCAAGCACGCGGAGAACATGTAAACTCCACATAGAAACCCTCTGGGCAGGATTCGAACCCATGACCTTCTTGCTG
Organism: Liobagrus marginatus; assembly: GCA_028566295.1. Classification (NCBI taxonomy): domain Eukaryota; kingdom Metazoa; phylum Chordata; class Actinopteri; order Siluriformes; family Amblycipitidae; genus Liobagrus; species Liobagrus marginatus. Next base: position 13,213,732 of record JAOUQX010000015.1, read on the forward strand.
TGAGACAGGCATGCCAACCTCTCTGCCACTGTGCCGTCCAAAGTCAGATGTTTAATTTGTAGAATTATCCTTCTGAAGAGAGCAATTAAGTCTTTATGCGGATAAAAAAAACAACACCCAAAGCAACTCCGAAGCTGTTTATTCAAACCAACAGCACTGGGCCTGCGTCTTCTTATTCCCAGTCTCATTTGATGCCTGTCCCTCTCCATTTACTAAAGCTTCTGAAATATTAATAAAGCTTAGAAGACGGGAATGAATGTTGTTAAAAGAAGCATTATTTATTCATGCCATTTCTCTTCTCAGCGGCAGCGCTGCTAATTTCCATGTATGTATACAAATCAGCTTATAGCTCTCAGTTTAATACTGAAACACAAAATTTCTCAGTTAGAAACTCGAACCACCATTATAAGACTCAACAATCTCTTGATTGAATTACACTATAAGGACAAAAGTATTGGGACACCTGACCATCTCATCCATATGTATGTTTTTGAACATGCTATTCCAGATGTATTCTTACGCTCTTACTCCTATAATAATAATCTCCACAGGTCTGGAAATGCTTAACGCTAGAGTGTGGAGCGTGGATGTTGGTAATTTGCTCATTCACGCACTAGTATTAGTGATATCAGGGATTTATGCCAGGTGAGGAGTTTCTGGGGATGTAGTCGGTGTTCCCGTTCATCCCAAAGGTGTTTGGAGTCAGGCCTCTGTGCAGGACACTCGAGTTCTTCTACTCCAACCATAACTCTGCGTTTTCATGGAGCTAGCGTTGTATATAGTGGCCTCTTATCTACACTTAGCACTTCACATCAACTGGAAACCAAACATTTAGGTGATCAGTACAATATGTGACACACATCAACCATTCATTCATTCATTCATTCATTCGTTCATTCATTCATTCATTTATTATCTACCGTTTATCCTGTGCAGGGTCGTGGGGGCACTGGAGTCTATCCCAGATAACTTAGTGTGTGAGGCGTGGTACATCCTGTACAATCGGCAGTTAATCACAGAGCTAACACCTAGAGACAGACAACCATTCACACACACACATTCACTCCTATGGACAATTCAGAGTAGCCAGTTCACCTATGCACAATCGCATGTGTTTGGAGGCGGGAGGAAACTGGAGTACCCGGGGAAAACCCAGGCAAGCATGGGAAGAACATGCAAACTCCACACAGAAAACACCATGGGTGAGAATCGAACCCATGAACGCCCTCACATCAACCAATCAGAGTGGCTTCCAGTTTTGGGTGACGTAAACATCAGCTGTTCCTTTCTGTCTTGCAGATGTGACCAGCACAGTTGGACAAAAGAAAAGGAGCATGTGGTGGTGGTTATGGGGGTGGTGATGGGGGTGGGTAGGCATCTAGTCTTGGGACCACTGATATTAATAGATTCTGGATTTGCGTGCCATGTGCATCAGATGTGCTGGCACGACCGTACACATCCCGTGAGCTATCTATAAAACCAAACTCTGATTAATGACAGACACACAGTGTACAGTATACACACGCTTTCTACCTGGAGATATGATCTGTTGGTGTTAGTGCAATTGAACGGTTTTAAATTGCTTGTCTGCAGACTTGCAGGTCCAGGAAGAGACAACTTTCATAGTCCATGTTAAACATGCTAATTATCAGGGATGCACCGTAACCAGTTTATAAAGGTTATAGTATCTTTTTCTGGTACTCACTCATTCCGATACCTGTACCTGTTTTTGTTTTTTGTTGATGTGGAACTTTTCCCAGCAATAGCCTCTAAAGGTTATAATTACTAGGCGCATAATAAAAAAGTCATCATTCACTTTGAAATATTTCCATGATGACATTGTGTCTGTCATGTGTCAGTGTCTGTTCTGTCAGTTCTGTCTGCCAAATACTGTACATTACGTCACATGCGGTGTCGGTCTTTAGTATTTGAGTATTTTTATGAGTATGAGTACAAGTACATGAGATCAGTATTGGGCCCGATACCGATACCAGTTGCATCCCTACTAATTATACACCGTGTCTTTCTTTCTCCTCTGTGCACACACACACACACACACACACACACAGACTAGGACAAAGCTCCTATTTCTGCTCTTCTCGCACCAGAAGAGGCATACTCAAACCACAGACTGAAACATGATCACTGCTGCGTCTTTACTACAGCCTGCGCATCTGCGGCCGGTTGTGTGTGTGTGTGTGTGTATGTGTGTGTCATAGATCATGTTCTGTCTTTCTTGCTCACTAGACCTAAAGCCTTATATTGAAACAGACAAGTGACAAATTTGAGTCTAAGTGTTTTGTTGTGCTCCAGAGCAGCTTTCCTGGCATCAAAATCTCTTTTACACTCCGTCCAGGATTTCATGAGTTTGTGATTATGAAAATCAACACAACATTAAGCAAACTCTGCAGTATTACATCATAGTTATATTTTGTATTATTTTCTTTGTAAAATATATATTTTTTTAAATGACCAGATATGCTGCAGAGTTAGGCCATGACATGTCATGTGACATCACCATATACAGTTATTTAAAGCGCTCCTCCCATCAAGTGCAGATAACTCTGAAAGCAATTCCAGATTTGTATTGACTGATAGGAGCATAAAATGTTCGGGAGGCTCTTCCAGTGTCCATTAGGTTTGAGAGCTGAAGCGTGTAATAGCCGTAACATATAATTTCCATCGTTTTCATCCTGGTCAAACTCTTGAGTGACTCCATGAATGAAGGATTGTCCTGGAAGTCAGCATGACCATCAGTGATCAAATGGGATCAGTTCAAAAAAGCGTGTTGTCATTTGTGGCAACTCAAATCATAAACTCATAAAGTAGACTAACTACTTAAGTAAAAGATGAATGCATGTAGATCTAGAAGACTTCTTTATATCATTTACGACTTCTTTATATAATTTAAATGCCAGAATTCTTCCGTTTTCCTCATCGAAAGAAACCACACACAAGCAAACGGTGCTATCAGAAGTTTGCTCATTGCAACCTAAAGTGATGCCTGAAACGTCTTGCCCTTGCAGACAGGCTCCTCGGTGACACAGACACACACACACACACACACACACACACACACACACACACAAATACACACACACTCCTACCTTAAGGAGATCAAAACCCTGGAGACATGGTGTCAGGAAAACCATCTCCTCCTGAACGTCAGCAAAACAAAG
>JAOUQX010000015.1:13379664-13395090 GCA_028566295.1 Liobagrus marginatus
CTGGCTGTCCTATTCGCCACCCGGGTTGCCGTACCCCGCCCCTACGTGTGTAGCAGCCGTGGCGGATGTTACAGTATAACGTTTTATTGCTGACCTTTTACTCCAAAACAATTATTGTAAGTATACATTAAAGTATTGTTCATACACACTCTCTCCACTGCATTATTACAAAATAGAATATTTCACAAAATACTCGTTATAACTAACAAATATATATGGACCTTATGCCTTTTCGGGGATGCTGAACAAACTTGTCAACAGTCTTTCCATGAAAACCCTCTGATAACCCCGGATGAAGCGTTAGCTCTCAATAGCTATTTGCTATTACCCGATTAGACGGAATGCAGATTCCATTTCAAAATAAAAGTCCTCCGTACATTACCTATTAAAATACAAAAACATATCAAAAGCGTTGGACGATTAAAGATAACTCTAATTAAGTCTGTTTTGAAGAACATGGGCAATCCTGCACAGACTGGAACCCAAGCTTAAGATCGAACTGGTGACCTCTGGGATCAACCAGCTCCGATTTATTAGCTATAATGATACACAACTAATTAAAGGTGTGGCAAGCAGGAGACGTGGTAGCACAGTGGTTAAAGTGCTGGCCTGTTGATTAGAAGATCGGCGTTTTCATTCCGGGAATCAGCAAGCTGCCACTGCCAAGCCCATGATAAAGGCCATTAAACCTCCACTGATCAGTTGGATTACAAATAATGTAATGAATGTAATACGTCGGGCTAAGAGTGTTTCTCAAATCTCAGAAGTGTAAAGTGTATAGCCTTAAAGTGTATTTCACCATAATGTTTACAACCTTTTCTGTAGATAAATCAGAACACTGCTGGAAAAGGCGACCAAAATAGCCAGTTTTTTTATCAACAAACTCTGTTCTGTGCAGACACAAATATGTTGCTATATTATACACACATGCATGCACATACACATACATAGACTCACACACAAACATACCTTTGAGTCATGTTCTCTGTTCTAGAGAGAGTTGTAACTAGGGGCCAGGGTGATAAAGATCTCAGCTGGTTGTGACAGCTGGACTGGTGAGAATTCAGATAAACAACATGGTCATGAAAGAAGCATGAACAGACACATTAAAAACTAGACACTATATTTTCTCACAGAAACAAACATCTCTGTCACAAGTGTGAATGTGTGCGTGCGTGCGTGCGTGCGTGCGTGCGTGCGTGCGTTAAGAGATTTGAGTGTTTTGTGTGGGGGAAAAAAGGTTAATGACAGGATTAATTAACTGCTTTAATTATTATGTCAGTGTAAGGTACACACAAGGGTCGCAAGACAAATATACAGTATGTGCATGTGCATGTGTGTGTAAGGTCAAGTTTGTGCAGAAAACACATTTTGCACTGTTCACTTATTAGAAATTAGGTCAGCTATTCTGGCTGCATGCACAGCGTCTTGTCAGAATCTCTTAGGCTAAGCAAGGGCAAACCCACTGGGAGGGTGTGTGTGCGTGTGTGCGTGTGTGTGTGTGTGTATGTGTGTGTGTGTGTGTGTGTGTGTGTGTGTGTGCGTGTGCGCGTGTGTGTATGTGTGTGTGCGCGTGTGTGTGTGTGTGTATAAGAAAGCAAGCGAGAGAGAGAGAGAGAGAGAGAGAGAGAGAGAGAGAGAGAGAGACGGAAAGATAGTGAAATAGTTGGAAATAGATGTGAGTTGACGACAGAGAGAGACAAAGAGAGACCGAGAGACAGACAGAGAGAGAGAGAGAGAGAGAGAGAGAGATGCCTTGGAAGATCTGTGAAGGTGCCATACTTACTGGTGGCACAGTGTGCAACTAAAACACAAAGAGCCACATCCAAGACAGACCAACCTCTGATGCAGCATACTCAAAATTCATGCGGCATCATGAGCCTGTGGGAATTTTGCGGTGCCATTTTACAGCAGTGGAAACACATAGAAATGGATGTGTTGGCTCAATGGTAAGGCTCTGGGCCAGTGATCAAGCCTCGCAAGGCTTGCTACCAGACAAGCTACCATCATTGTGTCCTTGAGCAAGGACCTTAACTTCAGTTGCTCCAGGGGTGCCACACATTCTGGCTGACCCTGCACTCTGACCTCAGCCTTCAAATTCATAAACTGGGATATGCGGAATAAAAACATTTCAATGCATGTCTGTGTGTGATAAATAAGATCTGAATTTGAATCTGAACTGGAATTAGAAATCAAAGCAAATTGCTCTCACTGGCTTGCTTTTACACTTTACTGATCTCACCGAGCTGGTTTTACTCAATAAGAGGCACTACTGAGCCATGTTTGAACTGTTTGACTGGCATCCCAAGAGTGAGCTATTTGAAAACCTGCATTTTTGTCATCCATTCATTCATTCATTCATTCATACAGCCATTATCTAGCGTTTATCCTGTTCAGGGTAGTGGGGGGGTTGGAGTCTGTCCCAGCTAACTTATTGTGTGAGGCGGGGTACAGCCTGGACAATCGCCAGTTAATCACAGGAGTAACACTTAGAGACAGACAACCATTCACACATATATTCACTCCTATGGACAATTTAGAGTAGCCAATTCACCTATGCCCAATCACATGTGTTTGGAGGTGGGAGGAAACTGGAGTACCCAGGGGAAACCCCAAGCTCCCAAGCACTGGGAGATTGAACCCATGGACCTTCTTGCTGTGAGGCAGGGGTGCTAACCACTCTGCCACTCTAGACTATACAGAGCTGCAAAGTTGCCTTTCACCGAACCTACATCTAAACCAGCTGATTCAGTTTGGTTCCCCATAAACTAGCTGATACATTTCAACTTTCCTGTACAACAACTGTAGAAAAAGCTCTGGGATACAGAGAGTCAGAAAAAAACATGTAAGCACATAATATACCCCAATTAGCCTCCAGGAAACATTTAATAGGTTGGATTGATATACACAAATCAATACCATGCATCCGGGTATTCGAAGTTGAAAAGCTTATTTGACAATTTCACTAAACATTGAAATCCAACCAAAGAAGCTCATGCTGCGAAGAGAGCTTTTATAGGGCTGAGTTTGAGTACTGCTGGATAGGTTCAGTACAGACATGCTCAGTACACAGCATTAGGCAGAAAGAATGATGGCAACACGCTATGAAACAATGGCTTTGTGTAGTTACCCGTATTGATTAAAGAGTGTGAGGTAAAGATGCTCCACACTTCTTTTACATCTGCAATAAAGAAAATAAATAATGAAGAAATCATGAACAAGGATGAAAATAAGCTATAAATAAGCTCGATCTAATTGTTAAATCTCATTTTGACCCGCAATTGTAGCTGACAAAGGCAGTTAAAATGCATTCTTAAAGCAGCGACAATGTCTGTGGATACTGTTTGCTCTTACCGGACCACAGCAAGGAGGGAACAAAAGGAGTTCAATGCAGTGATAGGAAAAGAGGAAAAATGAAAATGGCACTTTTCTTTTACTCAAGAATTTATGCGCATGATTCCAGAGCTTATTATTAGACATAATTTGTGGATTTATGTACAGCTAGTGGTTCGGAACATCTATTTGTAAGCTCTTGTATTGCGTTTACTGCATCTCCATCATTCCAAAGCATCTCAACCATTATTTATTATTATTAATCTTTTGAACACACAAAATAACTGACTGGCATGGCCATGCCTGTTTCCTAAGAAATACCACCGATTCAGAGCATCAATTTTAATTATATCTCACTAAAAGTGCTTTAAGTCTTGCATGGAAATATTGAGGATGTAAAGACCTGTCAGTCATGTTTCACAATGATATTCTTCCTAATAGCACAATCATGAACATATATGCCATCCTAAATTGTTCACAAGTGACTATGTGAGTCATACAAGATCCTGTGGAAAATGTAAAGGTGTTGGAATTAGAACCCCTATTTGTTTTACTCTCACCAGTGATTCGAGCATACATGTATTAGTGATCAAAATTATATTTTCATTCATTGTGTGCGTTAGGCATTCAAAGAGATTAGAATATAGCCGGCATGCAGCACATGTTAAGACAGAAATTAAAGGGATAATCATGCTTCGGATTAACTACACACGTTGTCTCTGATTGAGCAACTTTCACTGGCTCAAAGTTTAAAGCAGATGTGAGTTATTCTAATACAAATTGGCAGCAATTTCTAATTTTAAGGAAAAACTACGCTTGCATGTGGACAGTGTGGTCCAACCAGTTTGGGACAAGTGTGGTAATAAAGTTATTTGTATGTGTACAGCATACATCTGCTGGTGGTCTCCAAGCACAGACGAGCAATGGCACATTTAGAATAAAGAGAATTTTAAATGTGCACTCCTAGCAAGTGGTATAACGTGTAAAGCCTTTAGGATGCCAGTTCAGACATACATTACAGGGTTGACTTGATCTCCATAAATAAAGCTTCAAAGGCATGTTCATAGAAAAATTAATGATGTAATATGCATGCACAAACTTTATTAACATTAATCATGCAAAGATTGCAACTTTTGCCCCGTAGAATAAATCCACCACACGTCAAGGACATGAACATCTTGTCGAAGCCAACACTCATCATTGTCTTGGCACTGTTGTAGGCTGCTACCTCCAGCATTTCTAGATTTCTAACATGTTTGAATCCCCATAGAGAAATGGCTCTAAGAACATAACCCAGCATCTAATTGACAAAATAGATGTTATTATGTAATATATATAGATGTAACAGCTCTACATGATGTTATCATTTCAGATACTGTATGTATCACAATGTATGTATGATGTGTCTTTTAACTGAATCATGCAATGTTTGGTGAAATGTGTCTGATTAATGGCTGTGTATAATAAGCTGCTGTCTATATTTACAGCTGCAGTCAGTTTAAATGACTTTACATGAAGATGAGATGGTCATAGCAACTTAACTTAGTAGGTTTTAAAACCCAGTTATAAATAGTCTTTGGAAATATTCAAATCAAGATGAATAACGTGTGTGTGTGTGTGTGTGTGTGTGTGTGTGTGTGTGTGTAACGGAATTGGAAATAACGGATTCTATGACCCTAACGTCGTCTAATATACTGGGAAAATACAGGATCTTGTTCGTTACGGGGAATGCATACTACACTGAGAGAGAGAGAGAGAGAGAGAGAGAATGCGTGAAATCCACGCAGGTCACGTGGGTTGAAGTACGCTGAACGCGAGCTCGCTGTCAGTCGGAGTTAATGCAGTCGCCACGCGCGACAGTTTACTGTGTTTACCGCGGAAATGTTCAACCCTGCGAGCGGAAAGCGGAAGTATTCCCAGCCGCATGTCACACATCCGAGCGCGTTTGAGTCCAAAGTAAGTCAGAATACAATTCCCACTCACCTCATAGAAAACAACGAGCTGCGGTTCATTCCTGCTTGACTGGCGCAGACCTCATCGACAAGCCGCTCACTGATCCTGCGTCCCTATCTCAGCTGGGATAAATCCACATTAGGCTGATCGTCACCGATTCAATCATCAGACCTGCAAATATTCCGTATTAAATCCTCACAAACCACATGAGGAAAGAAGGACGAAAAAATTCTCTCCGTTTCTCTCTCGCTCTCTCTCTCTCTCTCTCTCTCTCTCTCTCTCTCTTTCAGGAATTTAAGATGCAGTAACTCTGTCCTTATTGTACACCTTCTCTTTAAAGAAGCTGGTCTTTTACAAATGCCTGCCAGCTACACGTACATGCATTCCGTCTCTTCAGAAAGTGCAATGTCCTTCTAGCTCCTGCTAGTCGTTGCTTGCGGTCGGCAGACTACACACGCTGTCTGCCTGCACTTTCACTTCGCTGATGGTCTTGTGTTAGAGCAGCACGAGGGAGGCTAGATTGCGCGGTACAGCGCGAGTGTGTGTGCGCGCGCGCGTGTGTGTGGGAGAGAGCGGCATTACTCCACTCCACAGCGTTTAAAGCCGCCACCCCCCCGCCCCCCAAAAAGGCCGCTGCTTCTTCATCCATTCGTACTCATCCCTGGGGAAATACAGAAATCTGAATTATAGCCTGCATCCAAAAAAACAAGTAACTTGCATATATGATGTGCGTACTTTATTTATAATAGGTGTCATTTTCACCAATTGCTTTTTTTGGACTATGCACCAGGCTAAATGACGCTTTGCTTTTCCTATCAAGGATCAAAGTTCTGCTCGCAGCTGAAGCAGGTTCTTTGGTATAGCCACTGTCAGGTACTAGGTAAGTATTGTAAGGAGCTCTACTTTATCTGGTGCACATTATAGAGCTTACAGATCCACTACATGTTCTGTTTTCTCATCATTTCGTTAACAGTTGAAACATTTAAACATGAAGGATCCCTATGTCTGGAAGCCTGTGTTTTCTAAGTGTCTTCCATGTAGTCTACGGCTAAGAGGTCATGCAGTGTGCGCCGTACTCACTCTCAGTTCAATTAGAATACCTATCATGCCCATAATAATGCATCTGTATTTTGTTATTCAAAATATGCTTAATAACATAATTTCGAATTTAGCATATTTTTTAAGTAAATATATTTGTCATTATTTTATATTGTTATTGTTTATGACTGGTCTTTGTCACCCTACAGCAACATAGACAATACTGCTACTACTACTACTACTACTAATAATAATAATATATAAGAATATATAAGAATAATAAAATACTGATAATGCATACTTACTGTGTAAACTACTGGAAATAAAGAATATTGCAGTGCCATCTATCGTCCCAAATTGGAAATTACAGCATTGGGTTCACTGGTTTAAGACACAACGTTTCTATAACATATACGTATACGACGGCGTTTAGTAGTCTTCTTTTACGTGACATTAAAAGGTTATCTTAATAATACAACGGGAGCTGATCTAGACCCTTTCTGAAAAATATTAAAATATAGTAGTATCATGAAATAATTGTAACTTTTGTAAATATAATAATAATAATAATAATAATAATAATTGAAGTATAATTGAAATATAAATGAGAAAAGTAGGAAAGGCATAACATGTCGCAATAAAAAAATTCCCTCGAGATTATTTTTTTGTTGTTTTTATTCTATTTGCTGCGCATGCGTGATAGCCATTCGTGCTGACGATGTCAAGAAAATCATTTTTATGAAATGTCTTGCGATGCATAGGTGGTTATAGACCTGCATTAACGCATTCAGTGTTTACTTTGCCTACATACATGTGCTCATCTCTAATGAGCTATCCATAGTACAAAACACAGAGACGTGACACGCGAACAAAATATAAGCTAAAGCAAATTAATTAACAATTCGTAGCTGCTTTCATTTAGTTAAGGTATACCTACATTCTATCCTGAGGAATAGTCAGACCAGTTATGCGTGCAGACAGATTACAGGGAGCATGTGCAGTGCGTGGAGTAATAAGTGCTTGGAGGCATCAAGGTGCTGTTCTATTTTTAGCTTTTTAGGCAAGCATCAGTGTTTTGAACCTGATGCGTGCAGGTACCGGAAGCCAGTGCTGGGAGAACAGCAACGTGGTGGTGTGGGCGCACACGAAGACCATTTAAGAACATGGTGATAACTTTAAGTTGCTGTTGCCACAGTTGATCTTTTGCTTATGTTTGTATCACTGGACATTTGATGCCTTCGGCAGAATAAAACAAGCGTTAGAACTGAAATGAACTCAAACTAGACTGAAGGTGTTCAGAAGCTCCTGGTCACAATTCTTCTCAATAGAATCTACAACTGTTAGTACAGTTAGTTTGTATCTAGTTAGTTTGTATCTAGTTTTAAGTATCTACAACTGTTAGTACAGTATATTTCAACTTATAGCTATCTCAGAGGTAAAAACATTAAGGCATTGAAATCCATTATATATACGTTTGTCATGTATCGTGATTTGACATGTACAGCAAATGATGTTTATTTAGCAAATTTTGGATGGAGCCAGCTATATAACAATAACAAATAAGCCAGCTAAGCAGCACATGATTCTGGCCAGCTACCATTTCTTTTTTTTTTGTCATTTTCAGATCCTATTTATGACATACACATACATGCAGTGAAATGTTTTTATTCCGCATATGAATTTGAACGCTGGGGTCAGCCAGAACAAATGGCACCCCTGGAGCAAGTGAGGTTAAGGGCCTTGCTCAAGGACCCAATGATGGTAGCTTGCCTGGTGCAAGGCTTGAACCCCCGACCTTCTGATCACTGACCCAGAGCCTTACCATTGAGCCACCACATCCTCGTATAACCAATAACCAGTAATCAACATACCTATCCAATCAGCATGAACTAAAGCGTATATAAATACACAATCGACTCACCCAGAGTCCTTGAAAATCAGCATCTCTCCACCACCCCATCTCCTCAAACTCACCCGGCTACGTCTTAAACCAGAAATCCGGGTCTCATGGGATCGAGCCCAATACAGAGCTTGGAGCCCTCTCCCTGGATAGCATGTTAAAGATGCACACTATCACATATACTATGAATAATAATATGTACTACCAGATTATGGGTAAGTGTGAATTTGTGAAAAGCAAAGGGTAAAACAGTTTGTAATCAAGCAAGCCATTTAGATTAAGTAGACTTTCCATTAGCCTGAGCTTGTCTTGAAGATATAAAGTTTTAAGAAAGTATTTCATAGCCATTTATCCTGTGATCCATTACTAATCTAGAGTGGAAAAGTGCCTGGTGGCAAGCAGCAAAAGTATTACAATCCTGCCATCGGCATTGTCATGTTAAGCAACTGATTTAAGTACACTACAAAGAGGAACCACATTCGAAAGATTGAGTCACTACCTGGAGGGCTCCCATATTGAGGTTTCGATGCACTAACTTAAAAACATATCAGGCCTTCATTAGTAGTCAAATTCCAAGCTCCTTTAAAGTTCATTATTCTCCAAGGTGACTGGAAGATGCAGTGGGTTTATAACTGATTAGAAAATAGTCTTGATTGAAAATAAGTGACATAAGCTGCTCTGAAAAGCAGTCAGTGGCATTGTATTCTATGATGTTTCTGTTTCTTAATATATTTTGCATTTAAAAAAAAAACTACATTACAGGATCCGCGAATATGGAATATTTACACTCAGAACTGGCAGAGCTCTGTGCACAAGCAGACTGAAGATCACACATTATGGCCTTTCAGGCTTAGAGGGCTCTGATTCAAGGTTGGCTCAAGTGCCAGCTCTGTAACGAATGCAATAATTGATACAATCCATGAAACATTATCTGTTTCTGACCTTGGCTGAGATGGTACAATCTGAGCATAATTACCGATGATCGTTTAACTCTGATGGGCTATGAAGGCTCCCAAATTAGGCTCCAGTTCCAGATGTCAGAGAAGCGAGGTGGACATGAAATATGATAAGAGAGCATGAGCTGGATCGTGCAAACATTGGTATAGTAAAATATAATTTATCATTTTTCTTTTTCATAGGAAGGTCAGATTATGTGTACTGGCTCCTGAAGATAAACAGATCAACAAGTTTTAATTATTAAAAATGTATCTAATTATCCTGTAATTCTTAAACGGTTAATTTGACCTCATAAAGAACATTTGCCAGGATGTAATATATGTATTCTATATATTGTATAATAATATACTGTATGCATAAATATATTAAACCAAACAACTGTTTTTCTCACCAAATTAAACTGTACAGATGTTTAATACTTCACACCCCACTAAATTCAGTGATATAAATGTTGTTGCAGTTAGAGAGCAAAACCGATCATACTCTCTTGTTGCAAGGACAGTGGCAGCCAGGGACAATAATTCAGGCCTGGAAATTGACTCTATCCAAGGCCACCTCCGCTGCTGCCGTCACTTCCACCCTCTTCATGTAATACACCCTACTGTTAATCTTGTAGGCCAAACCTATTAGCTGATGTAACAGGTAGACTACCGTTCATTTATTCATTCATTGTCTACGTATTTATTTATTTATGTCCTTTAAGAGCAATTGGTTTCACAGCAAGACCAGCAAACAAAAAAGACAATTTACAATATATTAAAAACCCAACAGGCTTAAACAACTTCCAACTACTCCCCACATGCCAGAATTTATAAAAGAAACATCAATAGGGATAAATTAATGTTTGTGCCTGATACTAACAGAAAGAAATAGAAATAGCAGAAAGAAACACCGATACTCTGAATAAAGTGGATGAGAAGTAACCATTAAGATAGATTGGGCTTTTCGAACTACCTGACAATGATTAGCTTTGGGTATCGAGAACCGGTTCCAAATTTCAAAGAAGCGGGAATTCGATACGATGTGCGCATTTCAATTCTCTTTATCGATTCCTTTGTCCAGTCATTCACGAACGACAGTGAGTGAGTTTACAGTTGTAGCTATCTGCCAGGATCTTCAACATGCATGCCTAGTAGTTCATTTCAATCGGCACTATGACTGCAGCAAACGTTCAGAAGTTACGTTGTGCAAAAGCATGATTATGTGGTAAAGATATTTTGTGCAGGAGAGGAAGTACCTCTAACATGATGAAACCTTTGCTTCAACACGGCATTAATCTGAAGGAATGCACCGTGTTTAACTTTCAAAGAAAATTTAATTTTTAAACAGCCACTTCAGAGTGCTTAGCACTCATGACTCACAGCAAGAAGGTCATGTATTCGATTCCCGCCCAGGGTGTTTCTGTGGGGAGTTTGCAGGGAGTTTCTGTGTGGAGTTTCTCCCCGTGCTTGCGTGGGTTTTCCCCGGATACTCTGGTTTCCTCCTCTTTACAAACACATGTGATTGGGCATATGTTAATTGACTACTCTAAATTGTCCATAGGAGTAAATGTGAGTGTGAATGGTTGTCTGTCTCTAAGTGTTAGTCCTGCAATTAACTGCCGATTGTCCAGTGTGTACCTTGCCTCACGCTTTAAGTTAGCTGGGATAAACTCCAGCACCCCCGAGACTTTGAACAGGATAAGCGCTAGACAATGAATGAATAAAACTGCCACTTGTTGTCACCTGTGGAGTACTAATGTATTCAATATTATGGTTATAGCCTGAATGTGGCAAGAATAAAAGATAAAAATATTTTTCTTGAAGTATTTGCTCTTTAATTAATCAGAATAGGAATCGCTAAAATTTTTAAACAATTATCCAGGTCAGTAGGATGACTCCATTGAACTCCTAAAATCGTACTGCAAGTGTTAACTATTTCCCCAATGCAGTCTGAGCCTTCACACTGAGACATAACCAGCATAACATAGCAACTGTTAAAACCGACTTAATATACAATTTGTAAAACCATCAGGGATCTATCAAGGTTAACCGTGAGCAGTCTCCGTAGACAGTACAGATGTGGCTGGCCCCATTTACAAACCTTCTCCATGTTGACATTAAAATTCAGCTTGTTATCAATCACACATCCCAAATACTTACAGGTGCATCTCAGTGAATTAGAATGTCGTGTAAAAGTTCATTTATTTCAGTAAGTCAACTGAACCAACTCCAATTCAAATCTGTATAGTAACTCAAATTATTTCTATAACGTGTTACTTGACACTTTACGTGTTAATGTTTAACTGGATGTGAGGCAATAATAAAGAGTATCTGTGTTTGTACATCTCTCTCGCTCCCCTTTTAAATGTTTCTCTCAATACAAAACAACATAAGTTTTGTTTTACAGCAATAAATGTTCAACTATCATATTTACTATATACAGGTGCATCTCAATGAATTAGAATATCATGGAAAAGTTCATTTATTTCAGTAATTCAACTTAAATTGTGGAAGTCACATATTAAATAAATTCAATGCACACAGGCCGAAGTACTTTAAGTCTTTGGTTCTTTTAATTGTGATGATTTTTTCCATGTTTAACAAAAACCCACCAATTCACTCTCAACTAATTAGAATACTTCGTCAGACTAATAAAAACATTTTTAGTGAATTGTTGTCCTTCTGGAAAGTATGTTCATTTCCTGTACATGTATTAAGTACTTGGTAGGGGCTCCTTCTGATTATTTTACACTTTAACCTTTCTTAACGTATGAAATCTAACATAAACAATCATAAAATTATTGAGTTTATTGGAAAACTGTCAAAATCGCTTTTAAAAGAGCTCACTTTTCACTTTTGTGACAAACAGTGGTGTGTGGTCACGCCCCCGTAGGCGTGGGGCGCATTAGACACATATGCAGCGGTCATATTGGACAAATAACAGTCTTTATTGAAGCTCAGCATTCGAACAAGGAGTGATACATAACACACCGAACGGACGTGCAGACAATGTGAAATAATCAGCAACACAGGAGAATGAAGTTCTTCCGCTTTTATCCCCTGTGTCGTGATTAGGGGAATGTAGTACAGGTATATGAGAATGTGCGTGTGCATGTTTGCGGTGAATCTCACACAGTCCTGCATTGTCATCTGCCTCCCTCTGGCGGCCGACCTGGCTACCATCCGTGTCCGTAACAGAGCCCCACACTTCCTCACTTCCCCCCACGCGCCTCTGGACGCGCTGCTGCTGCAGCTGGCCTCCGGTGGACCGTTGGGAAGGCTCGGGAGCATCAGGCAGGGCCCAGGTCGGAGCGACATCCTCGGCCGGGCTTGAAGATGGAACGACGCCCGTCAGGGAGCAACAGCTGGAACATACTCCCCATGCACACAGCATAAGGCGGGCTTGCTGGAATTCTAACATCTCCGCCATGCACTCTCCACAATCACGCTCACCTGGTCCCCATCATCCACTCCATTTAAACTGTTCAAACCCTGCTCTCTCTGCAAAGTATTGTTTGTTTCCCGCAACATACCAAGCCGTCTTGGCAAACCCTTCCCCCGATCTGAATTCCCTTATTGCGAACTCTGCTTCTCACCTGACCTTGTTCCTGATCGCTGGTTGCCCTGACCTCTGCCTGCCTCTCAGACTCTGCTTCTGGACTAACCTCTCTCTGTGCTCCATGTTGTCTGTCTGTTTGTCTCTGCTTCAAATAAATGTTGCAAATGGATCACTTGGCTTTGCCTGGTTCATCACAAGATACTTAGCCATGCTCTGATCCGGCAGCCAGGAACCCCGCCGCAGCCGAAATGACAGCGCACTCACAGCAGCTGGCAGTGCACCACCAGCAGCTCAACCACCTCACCGCCATGCTTGAGCAGTTCACAGGTGCAGCGTGTTGCCATCTCCTCGAGCATGCTGCCTACTCCGACCATACTTTGCCTGGCCTTCCCGGAGAAGTTCGGCGGCGCCCACGCCAAATGACGAGGCTTCTTGATGCAGTGCCGACGTCTTCCATGGGCAACAAGGTAGCTCACTGTACCCCACTGATGAGAGCCAAATCTCCCTGGTCTGCTCAATAATCACTGACCAAGCACTGAGCTGGGCCACCGCGGTGTTTGCACACCGAGGCAACCACAGCAGCCTACTCGGATTTTATATGGCAGCTCTTCAACCACACTGACTCTGGTAAGAAGCCCTGAGAGCAGCTACTGGAGATTCAACAGGGCCAAAGAACTGCGTGCTCGTCTTTCGCACGCTCACCGCCCCAACCACCTTAAAGATTCTGTTCCACCAGGGCCTGTCCTTCGAATTACAGGCAGAGCAAGCCTGTCGCGACGAGTGGTGGACCCTCAACCAGCTGATCGAGCTTGCCATCCTGCTCGGCACCCTAGTTAGAGCACAGCGACCGCATCACTTGCCGCTCATTATGATTGTCCCGCCACCCATCGAGGATAAAGCGGAGCCAATGCAGCTTGGACATGGGCACTTATCCAGAGACAAATGCAACCGCTGGCAGCACAAGAATCGTTGCTTGTATTGCAGAAAGACTGCCTGAGTCAGCCACCACACATCACACCACACACCGGATGAGTGCCACACCACACACGCCCAATCCAACTGCGAACGCGCTCAAGGGTCAAACGCATCTTATTTTGCCACATGGGGGGCAGGTCGACATACGCGAACTGTTCGAGTTTTAGAGCCACGGTAGACTTCAGTGATGAGCAGTTTTCTACAGATGACAGCATACCGGTAATGCCATATCACTCTCCCCTTATGTTGGCAGCATTAGAAGGCTGCCCCCTCAGCACCAGAAGGGTCACCCACACCACCACCCTCCAGCTGCAGGTGAGCAGTCAGCTCCACGAAACCATTGAGCTGTATGCCATTTGTGCACCACGCAACCCGGTCATTCTCGGTTTCCCCTGGCTTCAGCTACACAACTGTAACATCAAAATTAATCTCACATCAAGCTACCACCCCCAATCCAACGGGCAAACAGAGCAGCTGAATCAGGAATTTACAAATTCCTCCACCTCTACTGTCAGCAACAACTGATGGAATGGTCCAGATTCCTTCTGTGGGCCGAATAGGCACAGAACTCCCTCCAGAAATCAATCTCACCGCATTTTAGTGCGTGCTAGTGGACCAGCTGCCCTTGTTCTCGTGAGATGGCAAACCGTCTGCCCTGCCAGTGGTCACTCACTGGTTCCAATGCTGCAAAATGGATCACTCGGCTTTGCCTGGTTCATCACATTTAGTAGATAAAAGTGTCAATTTTTTCTTTTTAAACATTTATGTTATCTATGTTCTATTGTGAATAAAATATTGGCTCATGTGGTTTAAAGTCTTTTACTTAACTTACTTAACTTAAAAAGATTATTTAAGACTAAAAAACGTTTTTTGGGTTAGGGTTAGGCTTTTCTGACAGAATAATTAGAAAAGTATTTGAAATACAACTTTGATGATGTAATTAGTAATTAGTAACTGAAGTAACTTACCCAACACTGATCTTGACGTAGCACTATACACTACAGGTGCTGGTCATAAAAGTAGAATATCATCAAAAAGTTGTTTTATTTCACTAATTCCATTCAAAAAGTGAAACTTGTGCATTATATTCATTCATTATACACAGACTGATATTTCAAATGTTTATTTCTTTTAATTTGATGATTATAACTGACAAATAAGGAAAATCCCAAATTCAGTATCTCAGAAAATTTGAATATTACTTAAGACCAATACAAAGAAAGGATTTTTTGAAATCTTGGCCAACTAAGAAGTATGACCATGAAAAGCATGTACAGCACTCAATACTTAGCTGGGGCTCCTTTTGCCTAAATTACTGCAGCAATGCAGTGCGGCATGGAGTCGATCAGTCTGTGGCACTGCTCAGGTGTTATGAGAGCCCAGGTTGCTCTGATAGTGTCCTTCAGCTCTTTTGCATTGTTGGGTCTGGCATATCGCATCTTCCTCTTCACAATACCCCATAGATTTTTTATGGGGTAAAGGTCAGGCGAGTTTGCTGCCCAGTTAAGGACAGGGATACCATGGTCCGTAAACCAGGTATTGGTTGCTTTGGCACTGTGTGCAGGTGCCAAGCTCTATTTGAAAATGAAATCTGCATCTCCATGAATTTGCTCAGCACCAGGAAGCATAAAGTGCTCTAAAACCTGCTGGTATGCGGCTGCGTTGACCTTGGACCTCAGAAAACACAGTGGACCAACACCAGCAGATGACATGGCACCCCAAACCATCAC
>JAOUQX010000015.1:13464442-13478503 GCA_028566295.1 Liobagrus marginatus
AATAAGACATACAGCCTTTGACCGGACTTCAGTGAAAAAGTATTTAGTTGTCCATTCCTTATTAAACACTCGGCACTATTGTTGACTTTTCTTTTCTTTGGCCCACTCATTGCTGCAGATGGGTTCAGAATAGTAGCAGGGTAATAACAGAGTAGCCCAGGCTCAGCAAAATCAAGTAAATGTATCACTGTGCCTAATGTGCCACCGGGTGGAACGCCAGGCATTACAGGAAAAGGGCAAATGAATGTTGTCACAATTATGATATTTGATTTGAGCAATTCTGTACCAATCTTTGGCGGGCCGGATGAAAACGGCAAACGGGCCGTATGTGGCCCACGGGCTGTAGTTTGCCCACCCCTGCCATAATCCATTAAGGTTGGATTTCCACAACAGTTTGGTGTTGTCGGCAGGATCTCTCGAGCGATCCCGGAAGGACAGACGGAGAGAAGCAGTTCACTGGCCAGGGATGCGCTGTGTCATATTTGAAAAACTGTGACAACAGAAAAGTTCAACGGGACTCCGGACGTTCTCCGACTCGCCGCAGAGATCAAATCAAACCTGGCACAGAGGCTAGACCAGTCAAAACAGAGGCAAATAAAGTAAACTTACATTTTAACACAAAGTTTGGAATGCTGCAGAGGCTCATGTAGTTTTTGTGCATGTAATGTACATGAGAAAGTGAGTGATGAATGCTTGAAACGCTTAGAAATAGGGACTTAAGACCTGTGAAGTATGGCATAAAACCTTTGAGTCAGATATAATGGTAGAGTAAGAAGTTTAGTTTCCCTGAAGGACAATGTCACTTAGAGTGTTAAAACAGGTTAAACTAGCAATGAAAGAATATGAGAGTAAAAAAAGAAAAAAAGTTAAGAAAATAGACTATACAGCATTTAATTTGTGGATGACTGAAGCACAAACTAGAAATAAGAAAAGTAATTTCCCTGCATCACCTGGAGCCAAGGTCCAGGCACTGATGAAGATAAACCCAGACTTGGATTCCTGTCCTCCTCTTCCCCCGCCGCCTCCTGAACTGCTTGTACTGCCCCTTCCTGAGACTGGGCTACAGGTATAGCCATCACAGCCGATGGCATCAGGATCAGCAGAGGTTTCACTGCCACATCAACCGTCCCGCTGCCTTGATGCAGCGACCGCACCAGCCTACAAACCAGACAGGTTGGCTGCAACCCACACGCGACAAACAGAATGAGTAATGTAAGATCTTAAAATGCCTAGGATGGAGGTGGCAGGGGCTGAGGGCCCTATGCTTGTTTTCCACCCATGGACTGCTCAACAAGTCACTGAGGTGGCACGTCATCTGGCACCAGTCAGTCCTGGAGTAGAGCACCTTGCATCACGGATTCTGAACTTCTGTAAAGAATTCCGACCTACATCACACGAGCTGAGAAGGATACTCATGCTACATCTAGGAATAATTCAAGCCAATCTTCAATTTCAGTGGCCAGAGGATGTCAGAGTTAAACATGTTGCCTGGGACAATGAACAGAACGCAGCCTATCGAGAAATGGTAATGACACTTCAAGGTGCATTAAAAGAAGATTAAGATTTTCCTGTGCGTGGTGATTGCTACTAAATAACAATGTTTCAGTCAGGCTGCTTTCGTCAAATGTTATTTATTATAATGATGATTGCATACGGTTATTGTTTGGTGGTGTCGATCTGTATTGGGCTCCATGCGCCCGTCCATGCACCCTGCCTGGACAGAGAGGGGAGAGCAGCAAGTCAAACCCCCCTTTGGGGTACATAACAGATCCATTATCATACATGTGTGTGTATGTAATTACAGTATTTATTACGTTAGTGTTGTGACTGCTGACTACTTGGGGAAAGCTGATGACTGAAATTACTGTATGCTGGAGGCAGTCGTAAATGGACGACCGTTTTAGATTAGGACTCCGTTTATGTGGGGTTGTGGATGGAGGAGGGAGTTGAATGCAGCATGCGGCTAGCGATAGAGAGGCCGAATGAATTGGGATTTAAATGGTCGCTGTGATATGTGTCGCGACTGGATTTGTGCACGTCATGAAACAGCTGACTGACAGCTGGTGCAAGCTTGACTGTCGCAGACTGCCTGAACTAACGCGATGCTTAATTTCAGTCAGGCTGCTTTCGTCAAATGTTATTTATTATGTTGATTGCATATGGTTATTGTTTGTTGCTAAGGATCTGTTCTGGGCAAACTCCATGCGCCCGTCCATGCACCCTGCCTGGACACAGCTGGGAGAGCAGCAAGTCAAAACCCCAAAACAAATCAGATGCTGATTACCCCCAGCATAACCAATGTGATAGAAGGTTGATGACGTCTTGATGCTAGCTGCTACTATGGAACCGATCTTATGAGAGAAGCATCACCCCTGGCTGAGCGGAGGCATGTTTGCTGAGCGACTGTTGCATCATCGAAGAACTAGTGTCATTAATTGTAATCAGTTGGGGAAGCATACACCCTGCACCCTGGTGGCCCCCCTCTGTTTTTTTTTTTCATACAACGAGTGTATTGTTCTGATTCATGTGGGTAGTCAGGGAAACATACAACCAATGATGAGAACGGGGGATCAGGCTTTATTAGTGATGTGCACGGTATCTTAATTGTCGCGATATACGAGGATTTGTTTCCTGGGCCATTGGTCGCCGCAAAGAATGCAAGCTACGAACACAGGATATAGTTCTAACAGTGCTATGGAAAGTGTGTTAGGTGGAAGAACCGACAGTTCTTTTGGCCAAGCGCTCGCGGATCACTGATATTTGTAAAAACATCTGAATCCAATAGAAGGAGCGGCATCAGTGAAAAATATTCGCGCGACGGATGTCTTGATCACATCATTGTAAAAGAAGGATATGCTGTTTTAACCTTCAAAAAGGAGACCAGAATTGTAGTACGGCTTTGCAGCCTGAATCTAGCTTGATTGAATCATGCAATTTATATACTTTTTTCGAGAGACTGATGATCCTGGAAATGAAGGACTGACTGTAACGCCACGCCCGTCTTCACCTGAATACTAGCGCTTCAGGTTCGCGGTGACGTCACTTCCGGTGGCCGGTGCGACCGCGGCATTTCCACTTCCGGGTTGCGGGGTATATTAGGAGCGCCGCCACTAGGGGTGGCGCGAAGTATTGTTTGCCACCACAAACATACCAAGCTGGTAACCTGGTAATCTCTTTTGTGCTTTCAGAAAGAGCTCTGACTTCTTCACAATTCCTGCTCCACGGTCCACAGCCAAGACTCTCTACAGCCACAGCCAAGTCTACACCCTGCCCTGCCTTCACCTCCCTGCACTTGCCACTCAAGTCACAGTGTTTGTTATTATCCTTTTGTCTCACGTTTGGCACAATAAACGGCACTGCAAACGGATCCTAATCTCTTTATTGACTGTGAATGTTACACTGACCTTGCGGGATAATTCGCATTGGGAAATTTAAATGCCATAGTAGAGAAAGCAGTTCTTTTTTTTATATGGTCTCACACTTCCCAGAGTTTTTTATGGTCTCCCTAGTTTGTTTGAGTTTATCGAAGGGCAGAGAAGCTTGCATGAGATTGCCATCAAGGGTAATTCCGAGGAATTCGATGGTATTACTAGGTCCCAATGTTTTCTCTTCTGAAAGAGGGATGCCTAACTTGGTGAATGTTTCCTTCAGAATATTGATACATCGCTCTGATAAAACCAAGACAAGTCCTGTTAGAAGGATCAGAGTGTTCTCTAAACATGGATAAACCGTTCTCATGAAGGTTTGTTTTGAGCGGCAGAATGCCTGTGCATCTGTGCATCTTGCATGTGTGTCTGTGTAAGACCATTTGTATAAAAAAGGGACCTTCGATGATTGAAAGTGTCACTGAAACGTAGCTTCACACTAGTCTTAGACTGCACCCTTAGATCTAAGAATTGCCTTAATGCTTTGATTACTTCACTAAATATCTAATCTCCTTACTTTAATACTTTATTACTTTACTACTTTAACAAAATATTTTGTTGTACTACATCTTTGAGTAATCTGGTCTCCATAATCCATTAAGGTTGGATTTCCACAAGAAAGTGACATATTTCACTTCAATCCGAAGAAATAAAAACAATTCAAATAAAAGAAATAGAGCATTGTATTTACAGATTAAAGAAGCTATCCAATGAGATTAGAGGAGGAAATCCTATGCTGGGTACAGCTATTTGTTGGGGACAAATAGCAAATAGAGGCCCAGAGCCAGCGAGCTAGCCAATCGAGTGAATGTGATTGGTGAGTGAGAAGCCATGGTCTGGAGTGAGGATCAATGGTTGCAACTCTCTAAGAACAGGTAACACCCAGTAAGTACCCCCCACCACAATGAGCAGCGATTGAATCCATGCATGGCACAACCCACGGAGGTGCGGTTGGGGTCCAGTCCCACGATCGTCAGAAAGACCGGAAGAGTCAGCAGAGAAGGCTGGTGGCCAAAGATGGGTAAGATCCCACAGTTTGAGAGGGGCAACCTAAGGCAGGCACAGTCGCAGGAGAACTGACTGTGATACGCAGCGCGAGAGCAAGAAGTGGGCTCTTAGTCATCAGGTAATAGAAAGACGATGCTGGGGATGGCGGAGAAGGACGAGGGTGTGCAGTTAAGACCTAATAGCCACTGAGCTGACAAACAAGTTGATTCTTGACGCTGCCATGTGTGATCGCTGAGAGTATAGAAGACGTAGAATACACGCTCGTGGTAAAAAGTTTTAAATATTAGAGTGGTTTAGAGATGAAGGGGTTGAACCTAGTGCTAATAAAGTTGAGTTGGAATGTGACCAGTGTAAGAGTGTAACTTCATGACCCAATTGTTTCAAAATCAGATGCAGGTGTAGATCAGGAACAGCTACCACCATACAACGGTTTAGACAAGTGGGGTTCAAACTAGATGACAGGAGACATCAAACGTGGCTGATAGAGTGTGGTAACAGAAGTACAATGATGCATTGCAGACGATAGGACGATAGTAGGGCCCTTTGAGGGGGTGATGTTGGAAGAAACTCCCCCAGAACATGCTGGAGTCTCCTCCACCACTTGTTAGGACCGTGCAAGGCTGGTTCCTTCTCTCCCTCTGCTCATGCAATTCATCGGTTCCTTTCTCCTGGCTCACCTTCTCCTCCTCTCCAACCTCCTCAGTTCAGGTCGCTAACCTCTCCCACGCTGGTCACGAAGATGACTACCCCTCTGGTAGATCACCGAAGCTGGAACTGAAACTGGACTGCATCGCAAATTGTTAGCGCTGTTGCTCACCGCCCATACGCTGCTGCATACCTCAAAAGAATGAGACTGGAAATGTGTCTGAAGTGAGATGAGTAGTCCTTCTTTCTTGACTTTAGTAGCACAGCATGAACTTACTGCCTCCCTAGCCTCCCGGCCCTGCACGCTGATGAACAAGAAAAAAGAGCCCCCGCCTTGGCTCTCACTTCAATTTATATCCCTTTATTCCCTCACAATGCTTCTGCGTGCTTCCCATTGTCTCCGTTGGTCGCTGTCGTCGACTACGTTGGTCATTGTTACATGCTCCCTATTCATTGTTACCTAGCTAACTTTGTTACATCATGCCCTTTCCCTTAGCTGTCACATCACTACATTCCCCATTGTGAGCCCTTTTCCCACTTTACCCAGCCTGCGATCATGCCATTCATTCTCTGTCTCACTTGATCCCAGCGACCACCTTTTGCTGCACCACCAAGCAGCTTTCTCACCAGCTCCTTGGCCCCCAGGTCTCGACACTCACCACATTGCCTTTCTCCGCCGCCACCACCAGCACTGATCCTCTCTTGTTTCAAATCTCGGGAGCCTGCTTACAGCTCTCTTGCTGGGGCTTTGGTGAGCTCTTCTGTGACTGTGCCTGCCTTAGGTTGTCCCATCTCTCACCATGGGATCTTACCCATCATTGGCTAACCAGCCTTCTCTGCTGCCTCTTCAGCCCTGTGCTTTCACGGTGGGATCTTCCTGAATATCACCTGATTGGAGTGAGCTGGGTCCAGTGATCCTCCCTCTGTGCCATTGGCTTTCGCTCACCGATCACCTTCACTCACTGCCATGCTCGCTGGGCTCTCCTCCCCTACTTGTTAGACCACTAATTTTACTCTTTTTCCCAACAGCAACTATAAGATTGGTCACAGTGGATTCAGGCATAGGGCAAGTGTAAAAAGTAAAAAAAGGAGCAACTAGTGCTCAAGAAGATAGTGAAATAGGACAACATCAAACACAAGGACAGATAGTTGCAACAGCAGATGAGATAGAACAGGATGCATGATGCAATGATATAATAAACTGATGATAATGTTAATGGAAGATACTGCAAGTACAAGTTCAAGAAGCTTTATTGTCCACCATACTTTATTGTACATCATACCACCATAGCGCTATTGTTACACCATATACAGTTGTTGCAATACAGTGTTTTTCAATTGCAATTACAGTGTAAATCATTACATTGTTCTTGTTTGGGAATAAGTGGTTAGAATGGTTTTCACATCAGTTTGAAGTAAAGGTTCAGGCCTACATGACTGATTACTCAAATCTCTTATTACAAATTATTCAATACAGGTTTTATGGCCTTATTTCAGTAAACTTTTTTTTTTTGCAAAACTCACTAGCCTTGCATAATATTTTTTTTGCTATGAAATTTAAACTTGTATATCCATTTTTCTCACATATTATTGTAGTTTAGCTTGTGCTGAATACAACTAAAATACATGTTGACAAATAGTATGTTATAAGAAGCTCAAATAAACAGAAATGTTAGGGCATATCAAAATATCTCACAGGCCCAAAACATTCTCGGACCCCAGAGGGTTAATACGGATTTATAAGTGTCTTCTCTTAAAACATTCGTCTTACTTTTAGACTCTATTTACTCTCCCACATGCCCCCCTCTGAGGCTTTATTCATAAAACCTCATCATATGTTATCTCTAACTACATTCCCCCTTCAAACATAAAACAACTGGACTTCAATTTATTACCCATTCTCAAAAAAATAATGCACTAGGAGTTGGCGAAAAACAATCCAAAGTCAATTGAGGGAAAATTCCCACTCTGCCCGCATTTACGCACGACGGTGATATATATCACCAAGTTCACAACAATCATAACGATCACGTGACACAACATAAATAGAAATTTCTCAAACAGAAAAAGAAAATGAATGAAAGTCATTGCTATTGTAATGCCGTACCTGTAAGTGGGGGCGGCGTTGGGGTTTGGTGGAGGACCCAAGTGCAACAATACAACACAGTCCTGATAACCCAAACACAGTCTTAGAGATGCAAAGCAAAGTCTTAGCAATCCAAACAAGGTCTTAATAATCCAAAGCAAAGTCTCAGTAATCCACACAAAGTCGTAGCAATCCAAAGCAGTCTTTGTAATCCACAAAGTCTTAGTGATCCAAAGCAAAGTCTTAGTCATCCACACAAAGTCTTGGTAATCCAAAGCAAGGTCTTTGTAATCCACAAAGTTTTAGTAATCCAAAGCACAGGGAACACGGTTTAGTACGTCGGGACACAATACTTCGCGTCTTCCCTGTGTGTGGGAGCCGTTTATATACACCCCAACCCGGAAGTAGAACATCGCGGCGCCATCTTGGACCAGAAGTTACGTCACCGCGAACCGGAAGGGACGTCACCACGAACCGGAACTGCCTAGTACTCGGTTGAAACATCCCGTGATGTCACAGCTATGTGTGTGTGTACAGCCAACAGTCCGTAGATGCCATTGCTGTAGGCGTAGCTGAGTGGTGCCAAATGCTACCACCACCAGTGTTGATTTAAATAAAGTTCTTGGATCCTTCTGATAAGAAACTGACCATAGGTTGGCATGACCATCTTTCAGATGTCCTGTTCATGCACTGGAGCCCTCTTGAGTCTTCTGTCCGGGCAAGGTTAGTGGTGATCTTGGTATTCTAAGGATCTTCTACCATTTTGTAGGTTTGGTGAAGCGCACTGTATTGTTGACCCTGGAACACTGTATAGCGTCCACTTTCCGGCCATCCGCCATTTCTGCAAACAACGTTTAAGACAGACAACAAATCACAACCACCAACAAACAACAAGGCGTGCAATCTCTTTGCAGTATCTTCACATTATCATCAGTATGTTCAGTATATTTTATAATCGCAAGATGCATCCTATTCTATCTTAAACAAGACGGCAGCACGGCAGTAAGCACATAGCAGCCACTCCAGAACCAAAATGATGCTGTTTATGTTTATAACCTGCCGACTGATTTCACATAGATATCTGAGATAGTGGTGTCCATGTGTACGACCGTCAGACATTATTTGGACTTAAAAATGCAGAAACCAACCTGCACGATGATGTGCTGGATAAGCTACGCAAACTCGACTTGTTACTGAGTCTGGCCATCAGCCCTCGGCGTTGCTTGATGCCAGTGACTGAGTGATAGAGGACAATGGAAGCAGTGCTCGGGGAAGCGGAAGCACAGCAGTTGGGCAGGTGTCCGTGCTAGGCTAAAAGCAAACCCTAGCCAGCCCACTATCCTGTCCATTCTTCTGTCTAATGTCTGCTCAATGAACAATAAATTGGACTACATCTGACTCGAACGTACTACACGGCGAGAGTTTAGTTGACTGCTGCATTTTTGTATTTATGGAATGTGGCTCAGCGACATTCTGAGAGTTCTGGACTCAGCTATCCAGCTTGACGGGCTAGCCTCATTTCATGCTGACAGGAATTCAGCTCTTACATTCTACGGCAATTCACAACAGTACATTATCGGAGCATACATTCCCCCCAGCTCTAATGCTAAACAGGCTTTATGTGTCCTCTATGGGGCTATTAGTGATCTGCAGAATGCACACCCCGACGGACTGTTTATGTATCGCCGGAGACTTCAATCATGCAAATCTCAAATCAGTTCTCCCTAAATTTTATCAGCATGTGGACTATGTGACGAGAGGATCGAACACAATGGATCTTGTTTACACAAACATCCAAGGTGCGTACCGGGCGGAGCCCCACCCCCACCTCAGATACTCAGACCTCTCTGTTGCTATTGCCAGCATACATAGAGTTAGGCACTCTAAAACAGGTGGGAACCTGGCCGACAGGCACCATCTCTGCTCTACAGGACTGTTTTGAGTGGCCTGACTGGAATATGTTCAGGGAGGCTGCAACCAGCAGTGAATCATCTAACATGGTGGAGTACACAGCATCAGTGACCAACTACATTAGCAAGTGCACCGGTGACATGACCATCTCCAAGTCCGACACCACACCTTCTAACCAGAAGCCATGGATGAGTGCAGATGTGCTAAAAGTGAGAGAATCTACCTTCAGAGCAGTGGACAACACGGCCCTAAAAACAGCAAGAGCCGAACTGTCCCAAGCAATGAGAGAGGCGAAGCGTGCACACACTCAGCAAACCCACAGCCACTTCCATGACAGCAGAGACACACGGTGCATGTGGCAGGGCATCCAGGCGATCACTAACTACAGGACTTCACCTGTCTGTGACAGTGACACCTCCGTCCCAGATGCTGAACGACTTCTACGCTTGATTTGAGGCATAGAACAACTTGGCGGCGAGGAAGACCATCCCTTCTCCTAACGACCAGGTGCTCTAACCACTAACTGCTGATGTGAGTCATGCAGAGTTAACCCACGGATGTCTGCTGGTCCAAACAACATTCCCAGTAGAGTGCTCAGGGAATGCGCTGACCAGTTAGCATATGTCTTCTCCGACATCTTCAACATCTCCCTGAACAGCGCTGCTGTTCCAACATGTTTCAAGTCCACCACCATCATCCCTGTGCCAAAGAAGTCTTCAGTGTCACACCCATTGTGATGAAATGCTTCGAGAGGCTCGCCATGAGGTACATCAAGACCCAGCTACCACCTTCACTGGACCCTCTGCAGTTTGCATATCATCCAAACTGCTCTATGGACGATGCCATCATCACGACCCTCTGGCCCACGCCCACCTGGAAAACAAAGACTCGTATGTACGAATGCTGTTCATAGACTTCAGTTCAGCATTCAACACAGTCATACCTCAGCACCTAATCGAGAAACTGAACCTGCTGAGTCTGAACACCTCCCTCTGTAACTGGATCCTAGACTTCCAGACTTGGAGACCTCAGTCAGTCCGCACTGGGAACAGCACCCCAGCACCACCACACTGAGCATGGGATCCCGCAAGGCTGCGTGCTCTGTCCTCTGTTGTTCACACTGCTGACTCATGACTGTGTAGCGATGCACAGCTTGAACCACATCATCAAGTTCGCTGATGACATGACCGTGGTGGGTCTCATCAGCAAGAACGACGAGTAAGCATACAGGGAGGAGGTGAAACAGCTAACTTCCTGGTGTAGAGCCAACAACCTGTCTCTGAACATAGACAAAATCAAAGAGATGGTTGTTGACTTCAGAAGAGCACAGCACGACCACTCTCCCCTGGACATTGACTGAATCTCGGTGGAGATAATCAAGAGCACCAAGTTTCTCGGTGTTCATCTGGCCAGGTCTACCTAGGTGACCTCACCTGGTCACTCAACATCTGCTCCATCAGTAAGTAAGCCCAGCACCGTCCCTACTTCTTATGCAGACTGAGGATCTCCCCCCATCCTGACCACGTTCTACAGAGGGACCATCGAGAGCATCCTGAGCAGCTGCATCACTGCCTGGTTTGGGAACTGCACCATATCAGATCGCAAGTCCCTACAGTGAACAGTGAGGACAGCTGAGAGGATCATTGGGGTTTCTCTCCCCTCTATCATGGACATTTACACCTCACGCTGCATTTGGAAAGCCACCAGCATTGTGGTGACCACACACACCCCTCCCACATACTCTTCACACTCTTGCCTTCTGGAAAAAGGTACAAAAGCTTTCGGGCTGCTACAACCTGACTGTCCAACAGTTTTTACCCACAAGCCATCAGGCTTCTCAACACAAAGAACTGAATCACTCAAACTAGAACTCGGAAATCACTCATGCACAGTCACTTTAACACTGTTTCATAAGTTTAACTCGCACAGCCACTTTAAATATTATACTGTGTACTTAAGAAAAAAATCACTGTAATAATGTTTTCATAATGTCATCTACTGTTCCACTGCTCAATGCTGCTACAATTTACACAATCCACTATACTGTGCTAAATAATGGTGCTACTCTAACGTAAATGCTGCTATCATTATTTAGTACATAGCCATAACATGTTGTACAACCATCGGTGCTATGTTCTTTGTTCTATGTATCTGCCCTGTAGCATCTTGTAGGTAGTGTTTGTCTTGCACTGTCTGTACTTGTTGCACTTTGTGTTGTACGTAGCTCTGGGATCACTCTGGGGTAGCCTTTTGCTGATCAGACTGAGTCCATGATCATGTTAACAATAAAGACTTATTGTTGTTGCACCCTTGGCAGTCACTGACTCTCTTTGGTTACAGCAGCAATGGGAATAAGACAAATCCCCACCAAAACACTCACACTCTTGTCCATTTTTTGCAGGGCTCATTCAGGCATACTTTGTCTCTGTGTCTAAAGAGCTCATACACACTCGCACATTCTTCCCATGTGTGACAGTGATTGCTCCACACTGGTTGAACTGTTGAACTGGTTTCACAACTTGTTTCAGAGAACAGACCTATGTCCAAAAGATGCAGAGTTTGTATTCCACACATTCATAGACACAGAATCATACACAGAAATAGACTAAGAGCTCTCATTCACACAAACTTTTTCCCCAACACACACTTTCACTGTTCCCCACTCTCCAGAGTGACCCATAAATTATGCTGCTGTTGCACTTTCTTAAAACATAAAAAAAACAATACCTTTGAAATACTAACTAATAATAATAACAACTCTATCAATGTAAGCCGCTATAATACACTTCCTCGACATACAGAGCGGTGTCAATTACACTTTTGCGCGCGTTCCTATACTTGTCTGCATTAGTTTGTTGCTATCCCAAGTTGCAAGGCCCACTTAAAAACAAACACTGCCAGTTTATTGCTCATCTACGTTGCTCATTACCATTATCGATCAAAGGCCCTCTTGAAATAGATTAAGGCATGCACGTATTTCTCCTGGAACCAAAAGCCTTTTACTGTTCTTTAAATTTGGAGCTTTTTAAGCCACCATGGACTGTCCTTGGCAAACAACACAAACTAAGTATATTAGGAAAAATTTGCTTGCCTTGTAGGTGGCCACCTGTTTTTTCTGCTCTGAGCAATGAGCAATGCTCCTCAGTCACCGATTAAGGCCTTAATATTATCTGGTACATCACCGTATTCATATTGATACATCATATGAAACAATTCGAATCGTGAATCGAATTCGTGATGTAAATTCTAGCGTAACTAACTGGTAAATCACCACTGTCTGTGAAGTGATGTGCTGTTTTGATTTATGAGTTATGTGTGATACGTCTTGACAGCACGCTGGAGTTCTCAATGCATGCTCTTAGCACTGCTCCGTTCATTGTGATATATATATATATATATATATATATATACACACACACACACACACACACACACACACATAAATATATAAATAAATATATACTGTATATAAATAATCCAGCCTGCGTAGGAAGTAGAGATCCTGCTGGGCTTTGTTGCTAATGAAGCAGGTGTTACCAGGAGTTACCAGGAGTGACCAGGTGAGGTTCTCCGCCAGGTGAACACCGAGGAACTTGGTGCTCTTGACGATCTGCACGGAGGTTCTGTCGATGTCCACGGGAGAGTGGTTGCTCTGTGCTCTTCTGAAGTCAACAACCATCTCTTTGATTTTGTTTATGTTCAGAGACAGGTTGTTGACTCCACACCAGGAAGTTAGCTGATTCACCTCCTCTCTGTATGCTGACTCATCATTCTTACTGATGAGACCCACCACAGTTGTGTCATCGGCAAACATGATGATGTGGTTCGAGCTGTGCATCGCTGCACAGTCCTGAGTCAGCAGTGTTGCCGTGTTGCTCAGTGGACAGAGCTCCCGTGCTGAGTGTGGTGATGCTGGAGGTGCTGTTCCCAAGCCGGACTGACTGAGGTCTCCCAGTCAGGAAATCTAGGATCCAGTTACAGAAGGAGCTGTTCAGGCCCATCAGGCTCAGCTTCTCGATCAGGTGCTGAGGGATGATTGTGATGAATGCTGAACTGAACAGCATTCGTATATACAAGTCTTTATTTTCCAGGTGTGAGAGGGCTAGATGGATGGTCATGGCAAAGGTGTCGTCCATAGAGCGGTTTGCACCATACGCAAACTGTAGAGGGTCCAGTGAAGGTGGTAGCATTTTCTTGACGTACGTCATGACGAACTTCTTGAAGAATTTCATAACAATGGGTGTGAGTGCGACAGGACGATAGCCATTGAGGCAGGACACCAAAGACTTCTTTGGCACAGGGATGATGGTGGTGGACTTGAAACACGTAGGAACAACAGCGCTGCTCAGGGAGATGTTGAAGATGTCTGTGAAGACATCCGCTAGCTGGTCTGCGCATGCCCTGAGCAATGTTGTCTTGACCAGCAGACTTCAATGGGTTAACTCTGCGTGGAGTTTTCCTCACATCGGCACTGGTTAGATGAAGCACCTGGTCATTGGTAGGGGGGATGGTCTTCCTCGCTGCTACATTGTTCTGTGCTTCAAATCGAGCATAGAAGTCATTCAGCGCATCTGGGAGGGAGGAGTTGCCATCACAGACAGGTGAAATTGTCTTGTAGATCGCCTGGATGCCCTGCCACATGCGCCATGTATCTCCGCTGTCATGGAAGTAGCTGTGGATTTTCTGAGCGTGTGCACTCTTCTCTCTGATGGCACAGGACAGTTTGGCTCTTGCTGTTCTCTTGCTGGTCGGCCTTTGCTGTTTGAGTCCCCCACCTTTAGCAGTGCACGCACCTCTGCAGCCATCCATGGCTTCTGGTTGGAACGTGTGGTGATGGACATCAGTGTATTTGTTGATATAGCTGGTCACTGATGCTTTGTACTCCTCCAAGTTAGTTGATTCACCGTTGGTTCAAAGTTCAAAGTTCAAAGTTTATTGGTCACATGTACATTATAAGTGGTACAACATACAGTGAAATGCTTTGGC
>JAOUQX010000015.1:13493060-13507619 GCA_028566295.1 Liobagrus marginatus
CTCCAATTGTTTATTTGTTCTATGCTTTAATTTCAGAGTACATTGAGACATTAAACTGCGTAAATTTCAATAAAAACGGAATAATGGAGGTGTTCTAAAACTTTTGACCGGTAGTGTGTGTGTATATATATACACACACACACACACACACACACACACACACACATATATATGTATGTTAGGCGATTGGCTAAAATTGTATGGTCCAGCAGAATGCACAGGGATTGTTTGAATTTGTTTTAAGCATTGTGTTAGCAACATTCCAAAATCCTGAAACTACTGTATCATTCCAAGAATGTGGTAAGTGGTAGCTCAGTGGTTAAGGTGTTGGACTACTGATCAAAATTCCGTTTATTCAATTCCCAGCAACACTAAGCAGTCACTGCTGGGACCCAGAGCAAGGTCTTAACCCTTTACTGCTCAGTTGGATAAGTGAGATAAATGCAAGTCGCTCTGTATAATGCTGTAAATGTAAGAGTAAATCATGTTTCAACAATTGTCTAAATATCAAAATCATTAAATATACAAAACAACTGTAACAAGACTAAGTATATGTAATATGTATTAAAGGGTTCGGGATAGAGGTAGCTAGAGGCAGGCCTGTGAAACTCGGACTTGGGCTTTGCTTTCTATTTTCTGCCTTTCAGTGTGACTACTGTAACATGCACACACTCACAGACGCAGATCTCCAAGTTCCGCTCTTCACGCTCACCCCCACGCCTCCCAAACCGACCCCCCCCAACCCCCTGTAGGCACCAAAGTTGAGGGAATGCAGGTATTAACATGAAAGCTTTGTAAACCCATGTAACCTAAAGCCATTCACTTTCCACGGGTCTAGAACATTGATGAACGTGGTTGATGGTTTGAACGATCAAATTACATACGATAGACAAAATCCTTACCAATTATCAATAATCGATTAATTATGCCCATCCATAGTGACTGCATTTTGTAAAAACTAAAAAATCTTCAAGTATCCATACCTCTGCTGAAACTGTGGCAAAAAGTATTTTAGAGGTCATTTACATTTAGTAGTGCCATTGAGGGTAAAACAGGACATTTGATAACAGAAAGATTAAGGCATGAGATACAGAATCTTTCATAAAGCATTTACTTTAAATAAAGGCCACAGTGCTTAATCAATAACCACACCATAAACTTACCCTTCAGCAGGAAAGCTGTTGTGGGAGCTGCTAAAGCTTGGTGATGGAGAGTTGTTGACATAAGTAGCCTCAGGCCATGGTGAACACTAAAAAAGAAAACTATTTCAGTACTTCATATTCAGTTGGGTATAGTCAAGATTTCATCAAATACACCCCTACATTTAAAATGTGCGCATTAAATGCTAAAAAAATGCTGCAAGATTAATTTCTATTTACAGTTGCTCCACCTCACCCTTATCTTTCTTTAATTAGAGAAAAAAGAAAAAGAAATAGCTCAGAAATCTTTAATTAGTCTTCATTTTGGATGTTCAGGCCAAGTTTCAGACATAAGGCAGATATAGAAAACTAATGATTAAAAATATAGCACGAGGAATGAATTACATTTTAATAGAAATACTTTTAAGTAGATTTTACAGTGTTCCACATTTTGGGATTGTATTTCTGTTGATAACAGCATTAACTGTAGAGGATGTGGTGGCTCAATGGTAAGGCTCTGGGTCAGTGACAAAGGGGTGGGGCTCAAGCCTCGCACCGGGCAAGCTACCATCATTGGGTCCTTGAGCAAGGCCCTTGAGCAAGGCCCTAAAGAGCAATGCCCTTAACCTCACTGGCTTCAGGGGCACCGTTCGTTCTGGCTGACCCTGTGCTCTGACCCCAGCCTTCAAATTCGTATGCTGGGATATACGGAATAAAAACATTTCACTGCATGTGTTTGTATGTGATAAATACGATCTGAATTTGAACTACAGCTCAAGATTAGCTAAAAGTGTAAAGATGTGATGCCCTGATGCAAACCAAAAATATTGCTAGAAATATTACTTAATTTCCAGAAACCTCAGTAAGGATAGTAGTTTCGTATGATGGCTGGTATTTCTCCTTCTCTTGCGGTGTCCTCTTCTCCATCTTTTCTCTATCAGTTTTCTGCTTTCTGTCAGCACCTTTGGGCTGACAGAAACAAAACAGTATGTATTTAGCCAGTTTTAGTAAATAAGGGTTTTAACAAAGTGTAGAGATTTTTCCCATCCTGTTGTCAATACTTGGCATGGTGGTTATAAAAAAATGCAAGTGCTCCTTTCTGTTTCTACCTTGAAGACTTTTATTTGGCAGCTGGCAGAGTGCAGATGTTCTGTGTAGTCTCCTGCGTCGGTCTCTTTAAACGTGTCAATTTGAACGCGAAAAGGCACCCCCTTCTCACCGCCATGCTTGCGCATTGTGAACTCTGTGCTAATGCAATGAACCTAAAAATAAGCAACAGCCTCTTAACGTTACTATACATGCTGAAATGTTTGCTCTATTCTTATTGTTTAACAAAGTTTAAGACATGCTCGAAGGAAATGAAACACCTGGATGAACACTGAAGTCCGCTTTGATGGGTCCCATAAAAACTCAACTGTGTTAAGCTGTGTGGGGTTTGCTCTAGGATCCACAATGCCGACAGACATGGGAATATCTTAAAGGAATTTTAAGAGAAAACATAATTAATAATTTGTTTAAAGAATCACATGTAAAAAGAATAAAAGCATTGCAACCTTATTTTGAAATACAAATGTAAGACAACATACAAACTTTGCTAACATTGTCATATGGAAGAAAAGAAATTCTACACAGCACACACTGACTGTGCACTAAAACGTTGTCATATGCATCCGCCATGTTAGTTAAGCAATGAATGAATGTTGTTAGGCAGCGTGTTGTAAAATCCCAATTTAAGACTTTTAAGACCCATTTAATACTGTGCAGAATGAAATAAGACATTTTATGATAAAACATTTGCACATAATACAATAAGTTAGGTGAGAGCAGGGATAAAAGTAACGTGGAACAAAAGTCACTAACCGATTTTTTTTAGAGCCCTGACCACATTTGCATTCCACACTCTGAGAGCAGGTTCTGGACGCACCACTTGACGGAGCGGCCAAATAGCCGTTTTCAAGTTTGTTATACAAATTACTGAAGCAGTAATTTTTTCCTAATTACAAGTTGCGTTTCTCTTTTCATGTGTTACAGTAATGATCAAGCTACAGGTTATTTAATGCTGTAACACACCCTGAAGTTTGCATCGTCAGTTTTCCAGTTTAAAAGTAAATCGGGTTTAAATGACAGGAGATCCTGTGAGGACGAAAGTAACACTGGATGTTTTCGTCCTCAAGTTTTAGCCGTACCTTAGCTTTTCCACTTCCACCTATTAATTTGCAGTGTTTATCAAGATCGTTAATAAAATAGATTGAAAACCAAAAAAATTATTATTCTAAATAATTCAAGACTTTTGAAACATTTGATAAAATTGAAATTTAAATAGAAAAAGTAAATGTATTTTTTGCAAAGATAAACAACCAAATATGTTTGCAGTTACATATTAACAAGGTCATAATCAGGTAGATTTAATAAAAACAAGAGTAACCCAACAAATATAGCTTACATTGTTGTCTTAATTGTGAACCACCTGTGTGTTACTTTCATCCCAAATAACGGGGTCAAAAGTAACAATGTGTAACTTATTAAAGTTTAAAGTGAACTTATATTGAAGTTGCTCAATATTTGTACAAAATACCACCTGGTATTGAAAGACTTATTGACAACACCAAAAATATATCTCTGTCTAAAACACTGTCTTTTAAAATTACATTTATCTGAAAAATTTTACTTCCCTACAACTCAACACCCTGTTTACTGTTTATGAAACATATATAATTAGAAATAGTGAATCGCTCATACATTTGCACGAAAGTAAACCTGAGTCAGGAAACAAAACTTTAAGAATGTCCCCAAAAGCGTAATTTTACTGGTGCTTACTACGTATGCACACACCAGAAGACTTCTGCTCTGAGTGTTGCGGTAAAGCCAACTGTTGTGCCGATGTCTGCTGGTGTTAGAAGCTGATGCAGATGTGAATATTTGGGACATAGCTGCGTTTTGTGGTAAACTCCTGTGGGCGCGACGGAGGAGGAATGAGAAATGGCAGGTGTTTACTGGCATGTTTCCGCAGATGCTTTGTGCTTTTAACGCTGACCGTAGGTCTCCAAAGCTTTGACCCCCACTGTTCCGAGTGATAAACTTTTTTATTAAATATACACTGGACTGCCAACACATTGCCACTAACTTTTCTTAACCACGGTGATAAAATTAGCATGATGTTTTCTTGCAAATCCCCATGTTTAAAGTTGTTGAAACTTTCCTCCATTTGTTAATGGCCGGTTCTCTGCACCTAGCATAACTAGCAAACTCCCTGTGGACATGTATTTTAGATGGTTCTGCCTAGTATGTGACAGACAAACCTCCCTCTGCTTGGGAGGTGAATTGGCTACGCTAAATTGTCCATAGGAGTGAATGCGAGCGTGAATTGTTTTGTCTTTATCACCAAATCCTAACCAAAAGTAGGCTTTAACCAAATTGTTTCACGCCATTCTTTAACATATTACGAGTTTAATATTGTAATTACTATTGACTTGGATGGTTGTCTGTCTCTAAGTGTTAGCCCTGTGATTAACTGGCGATTGTCCAGGTTGTACCCCGCTTCACGCCTAAGTCAGTTGGGATAGACTCCAGCGCCTTTGTTCTGCGACCCTGAACATTATTAGCGCTAGATAATTAATTAATTAATTTACCATTGTAAGCTAATACAAAAAAGTATTTGAATTAAAGCTATCTCCATTGAATAGAATCAAATCATGTGCGTCTGAATCGGATCTGAATTGAATTGGAACATCTGAATTGATACCCAGCCGGAACAATCTCCTGGTTTTAGAAAGCCTCTCAGCATACAGACCAAGGGATGGCCTGCAACCAACATTGTATATTGCTTATAAAACAATGTTTTTCCTGAGGTAATTAAAGCTACTTTAAGCACTTGAAAGGAGCAGCATTGCTGCTGTCCGCCATTTTCGAATATGACGAGTCGTAATCCCTTGGGTTTATGGGATAGTAAAGTGGTATGCTCCCTTCAAAATTCGGGTGGAAGCAGTTGGTCAGGTGCATTTACATACAGGTTTTTTAATACTATGAATTTGGACAGAATATTTGCCTCAAAAACTGTTTTACATATTATAAAGTAAGGAAGAACGCAATTTCAGATGCAGCCAAGGATTAAATGCAGTTCATAGGACTCACCAAGGTCAAGGATTCGGTCACCTGGTCTGTTCCAGCGCCAGCCTTCCAATTGCTGGTGCTCAGTGTACTGCAGTCGTCGATCATGAAAAACCACACGAATTATGCTCTGTATGGACCAAAACCAAAACAAGAGTAAGTAAGCCATCACCAAAAAGGCACTGTCCTAGGTCAGTTTTACATCTTTGGGGGGGAGTTACTCCGGCTGTTGCCATCTTCACCCCCCTGGAAGAGTTTTTTTTTTTTTTAAATCGCAGATATTTATATCTGTTTTTCAGGTGGTTGATGACATTCTTTGACGTGGGCTTTTTGTCCGCTGGTGGGAGTGTACTGCTCACCTGTTTGCGCACACATGTCTGTGGGTGTGTGCTACAGAGCAGAGGAGAATTGTAAATGTGCAGACCAGAAATGACATCATGTAAATAAGATAAAATAACATAAGGTTATTTAGTTTGTTTAATAAACGATCAAGTTATAGACCTGCTCTGTAGGAAAGGTAACATAAATTGACTTGTGTTATGATGTGGCTCTACATAGAAAATGTTAAAAAAAATTTTTACTTGAACTTTGGGGTGGGCGGTTTTGGTGCCATCGGGGTGGCGGGGAAAGTCACAGGGGAAAGATTGTATGTCATGAAAATTAAAGTAAACGCATACCTTTACCATCTTGCCCGTGATCTCTGGAAGCTCACCCATTTTCCGATTGTCCAGCATTCGAATTTCATAAGACTGCCCTGCAAAAAGAACTTAATTCTAACAGTACGAAAACTGCTAGAGATACTGGTTTTAAGAGAATATACAACAAAACCTATGTAACTAATAAGGGTGGGGGGAAATCAATTCTTAGATGCATCGCGGGCTAGACAATTCTAAATCGATTCAAATATCAATTCTAAAAGTTAATACTAATAATGTAATGTTGACGCAACCCAAAATGCGGCGCGCTGCAGAAGATGCAGCATCCGGCCATTCTGTGGTGTTGCACATAACATAAAAGAGCACACACGTGATGGTTGAGCGAAAAATCTGAGCAGCGCTTACTGCATCAAAAGCTAAAGTTTGGAAGCACACTGGCTTCTATAACGTTGAAGCAGAAAATTACGTGGACAAGCTGTTTTACTGTCGGAGGAATTTCCACACTGAACATGCTTGCCTAGGTTGCTAATATTAATACTGCATGACTTGCATTGTGTTTAAATCTCAGTGCTGTGGAATTGTTAAAGCTTGTCGCACAAGGCTTTGCTCATTGGGAAATGGGTCACACATTCACATTTTTCTTTTTCTTCTTAATGTTTATTTTCTGTAAAGCTGCTTTGGGACAATGTGTATTGTTAAAAGCGCTTAATAAATAAAATTGAATTGAATTGAATTAAAGCCGACTGGCCAGAAAGTGTTAAATAATATTTTATAATATAAAGTGTTAAATAATATTTGATAAAGGTCTGAAAACATTGATAGCTGCAAGGCAAGTCAAAGGTAATGGCTCTAGTACAGCTTTCTCTAATTAATGTTCATGAAAATGACTTCAGTCAGTATTAGTTCTTTGAGGTAAAGCTGTTTGTTTAACATGTGGACAGTTTTTAGGAAAGACGACCCAGTGAGGAGAGAAATGTCTGCACTACTTTAGTGATTTTAATATCCTCTATATGCAGTGTTAATTATGGGGCAGGATACTAGTTTAAATATGCTGCTTAAGATAGAGTGTAAAAAATAGAGTAAATGTAATCAGACTATGAAGAAGCGATGCTGAATAATTACAGACTTTCCTGTTATGAAATGTACATAAGAAAGGAGGATCACACAGCAGGGTGATATATAAACACAGGGTGGAATGATGTGGTCTGTGGTCCAGTGCTTCTCCAGAAATTATCATTTTCCTCTAGCATCCTGAAGTGCTTTATTCCATACAGAAATGTACCGAGGATTGCAATTGTTTAATTATTAAGACAACATTTCTCTCAAAGACTTGCTGTGTTTCTTCACCTTGTCACACAAGTTATTTTTCCTGAAGATTTTACACGTTAAACAAAAGATGCATCGATAATCGTTTAATATTCGCATCGAAGCACTCTGAAACTGAATCGAATCGTGTGGTGTCTAGAGATTCAGACCCCTAGTAATTAACATGTATTTTTTACAATCAAGTGTCACATCTAAAACTTTGCAAATCGTCCTAATGCTGATCCATCCATTCAGCTACTGTCTACCACTTACCCTGTTCAGGGTCGTGGGGGTGCTGGAGTTTATCCCAGCTAATTTATGACGTGAGGCGGGATACACCCTGTACAATCAGCAGTTAATCGCAGAGCTAACACTTAGAGACAGACACCCATTCACACATACACATTCACACCTATGGACAATTTAGAGCAGCCAATTCACCTATGCCCAATCACATGTGTTTTGGAGGCAGGAGGAAACCGAAGTACCCGGGGAAACCCACGCAAGCACGAGGAGGACATGCAAACTCCACACAGAAAGACGCTGGGTGGGAATTGAACCCATTACTAATGCTGATAACAATTAGAAAGAAATTAAATATTTTTTTTTGCATCAAGTAATTCCAGTTTATATAACTAAGAATATTGTGCACTCCGACAGTCTTAATGTACCTGAAAAGCTCTTTTTTGGCCTATCTTTTCTAGGTGATAACCTTTCATTTTGATTTATTGGAAAAATGCAAGTATGGGGAAAATGTACATTTACGTAAATTAATCAAGAAATAATCAGTTTGCAATAAGGTTGCTTGTAAATGAGAGCATATTTAACCAATACAATTTGCCATTTTTGTTTCTTAACAATTAGGGACGCTCCGATCGACCGGCAGATAATTACGTTTTATGACTAGATCGGTACTCAATAAAATTGCCCGATCTCACAAACCGATCTTTGTATTTATTTTTGTCTTATATTAAGTATCCTGATATGCACGTTGTTATTGTCAGGGGTGTATGTACGAAGGGAGACGAGGGACCGTCATAAAGTTGCAACGGAAATTTATTTGACAAAGTAACTGAAATAAAATACAGCGAACTAAGCAGCTCGGGAAACTAAAGGAGATAACGCGGAGGCTAAAGCTAACGGATGGAGCGACACCTGGAGAATCATCTTCGGAGGGAGATGACACAAACAGAAACACAACCGAAAGACAATGTAGCAGGAGAAACGCATGGGGTTAAATACTTGAACTAACAGAACATCATATTAGAAAATCAGGATATAACAAATATCTACCAACATGGCCGAAGACTCCAAACAACGGAGACAAAAGGGACCCAAAACCGAAAGCAAGCGAAAGTCTATGAGGCCCTCTGGTGGCCCTCTGTGGCCTTCGCCACAGCGCCGTGACAGTTATACATAAAACTCATTTTAAAGGCATATAAAATGTCCCCTGTATAGTGAATTTTTTTTGTAATCATTTAGTACTCAAACAATAGTTGCATTGCATCACATCCATTACTGTAAAATGCAACAAATATATAAAAAGTATAACAAAGGCAACATCTGTAAAAAGGATAACTGATCAGAGAGCTTACACATCAATTATATAAAGCTTGAAGAATCGGAATCAGTCGATCACCATGACAAAAGAAATCAGTACTCGGGATTGCTTGAAAAAAATCCTGATCAGAGCATCCCTATTAACAATATAATATGAACCAAAATTGATAGTTACAATTTAATGTCGGACAATTTGTTATTCTACTGACTTCATCCTTTAGGGCTAATCCAATGACAATTTTTATTTATGTACTATAAACTGATCTACATAGATAAACTCACTTCACTTATTTTCAAAAGTGATTTTGTAATACTCTAGAACAGGGGCGGTTCTAGGATTTCATCTTTGGGGGACTTAGCCATTTTTTTAATCTATAAAAAATAAATCACAAAAAAAATTATAAATGTTAGTCAACATTTCGTTATCATCAACCAATATTACTGATAGCTAGCTAAATTTTAAAAAATCTTGACTTTGTATTCAAGAAATGTCCCATTTTATAACAGTAAAAAAATAACTCAATTGCTTCGGTTTGAAAGCGTAACCAAGGCAATGCTGATTTATGCAATGGATCGTGATTAACTACAATATGGAGAATTAGTTCACACAGCTTCAAATATTTAGTAAATCATAACCACGTCCCACAATGTAACTAAATGAAAATAATTACAAATTCATGATTATTTTGCTACTAAAACTTATATTTTTTTTTACACGTCAGCAATATTGTATGTAAGCATTGAATGCATTAATGCAGGCTGAACAATAAAAAACTTTAGAAAACACTTTCCATAACCTCAATCATCACAAATCGTTAATACAAATATTTCTTCCTATTGTTATCTCCCACTTACAGCTGACAGGCAGCACAAACCTCTGGACTTCTAACAAAGGGCTATCACACATGCAAAATAGCAACATGTCCTGCATTTCTTTGGTATTTTTTTGTTGTTTACTATACAAGTTCATAGTTTTAAGGGGGCTGAAATGATGGACAGGGTGGCTAAAGCCCCTCTGAAAAGGGTCTGGAACCACCCCTGGTTAAGGCTATATTTCTTTAAATCCATAAAACATTACCCATCATGTTAAACAACCAATGCAGCTCTAAAACAAACTATGCCCATATTTTGAGTGAACAGACCTTGGTTGAGGTAGGTGAGAGTCTCATCGTGTAGTTTGACAGCTGGTGATGTAGCAGCACAAAGAACATATTGAAAGGGAAGGATCTTGTTGTCATTATCAGGTGGCAGATTGGACTCTTCCTGCTTAAAAATGGGGAGTGCTAACACATCACTGT
Source organism: Liobagrus marginatus (assembly GCA_028566295.1). Classification (NCBI taxonomy): domain Eukaryota; kingdom Metazoa; phylum Chordata; class Actinopteri; order Siluriformes; family Amblycipitidae; genus Liobagrus; species Liobagrus marginatus. The sequence goes on from JAOUQX010000015.1 coordinate 13,503,126, forward strand.
AAAGTATGGCACAGAAAAAGATTAAAATAAAAGACAAAGTAAAGGACTTTAGATATTGAAGTCGTATTGCATGATTCTATTTTTATAAATCTGTGGGTAATAGATCCTAGTGCTTTACTATTGCTTTGACTGTGAGGATTTTGCGTTTCTTTGAAATTATCCGAAATTAAGCATTCATTTTCCCCAAACACTACTCTTACCTCATACTGTAGGCTCCAGCGCCAAGCTCCTGCCCAATTCCAGATAGACTAGCGTCGAAATCCTGCACGAGGCCGGACTCGATCACCTCATCGGCGAGGGGTAGTTTCAGAGCCCAGGCCATCACAACAAGGAGCTTATTCAGGTCGTATTGGTCACGGTAAATAAAAGTAATCTATAATATTTCCTAGTTCTCTGCAGAATCACACACACCTGTCACAGAGGACACGCTGCTTTATTATATGCGAGAGAGTACATGCGAAGTCAAACACGGTATCAAACTACCGGTTATAATGGCTGGTTCGAGATTTACATCACATTCTATGTACAAGCGCTGTACAATCGAATAAATGTGAAATAAGTTATAACTTTGCCATGACTACCAGGTGATGGTAGCAATTACCTTCCCATATACCAATCAGGTTTGTTCCCAACTTCACTACGTGGTGACGAAGAGCAGTTCTAATACAATATAACATTTATATAACATTTATACTTGCGTAGCGCTCGTTACATTTGGCTGAAAAATAAAAAGAAGTTAATTACGATTATTTTTGGATCCACTTCACGCCATGTTGTAAGCCCTCGTATTCGCAGTGGAACTAGCTGGAGTCTATAGAGGAACTGTTACCGTAAGTTATATCAATGAGGTCTCGGTACTCGGTAAATATAACGAAGCCCTATTATATAGAAGGAAAAGAGCGGAAGCTTAACTGGACCAAATCATTTACAAGAGGAGCATGTTTGTTTATTCGCTCTCTATACCAGCGCGAGCACTGTAATAGCTGAAGTTGTTTTCTTTGTCGATTGGATAAGACATAATAGAGTGACATAGATTATTGCCCCCTATCGTTTTGGTTCATATTTGCCTTCTCATTCTTTTTTCTGTTTTTGCCCAAAGTGTAAATTGACCTGTAAGAACACAAAGGGCATAAATATTGGCATTTTTGCATTGAATTAATTCCTCGCATCCAAATTAATTGACTGCTTTAGACCAACTTTTATATATTTGTCCCAGATTTTTCAGCTCAATCGGAGATAAATGTCAAAATACAGGTGCTGGTCATAAAATTAGAATATCATCAAAAAGTATATTTGGGATTTTCCTTAGTTGTCAGTATAATCATCAAAATTAAAAGAAATAAACATTTGAAATATCAGTATGTGTGTAATGAATGAATATAATTTACAAGTTTCACTTTCTGAACGGAATTAGTAAAATAAAACAACTTGATGATATTCAAATTTCATGACCAGCATCTGTATTTGCTGCAGTCTGAACTTAGTCATATATAGGAGCACAGATAAGGCAAGCTAACTGTGCCTCCTACAGTAGGTGTTTAGTCCAAATTGTTGTCAAATTATTTGGACGAACGTGAAATTTTTTATGTAATTGAAAAACATTTTTAAAGCTCCTAAAGGCTTGCATTGATGAGGATCAAACATGTAAGGCATGTAAGGCAAGAAGACAAGATTTTAATGTCTTTATATTGTGATGACAGGTGCAGATATAGCATGCAGTAAGGTGACAACTTGCTCAGCCACATTCAGCTGTAATTCAGCATACTGCATATACAGTACCTGCTAATGTGAAAGATGCATTGTATTTCTGCAGACATTTCACAGCGGTAACATGAACCTATACTCAAACTTTGGTCTACTGATACTCTACATTAGTAAGCCATGCAACTTAGTAAAATTAAACACAGAGGGGTCTGTTCATGTTTTTTCAAACAAAACTGCATCTTTGGAAAACTATGGTTATTAGTGGAATTCTTCCCTTATAAATTTTGTGGCTAAACAAATACAAATCTGTTCTTTATTTATCCGTTATTCAACCACACACTCACTCATCTTTACTATGCAATTTTGTTTTTTATAAATCTTCTTTGGTAATGCACAGCTTTATTTAATAAAATAGTTGTAACTGATGACTGGGTGCATCATTTTAAGCAGCATGTTCAATGTTATGAAAATCCTTTGATTATTTACACGAAGATCTGTTAAACAACATAGAACATTGAATCAGCAAATGTATAGGAACAGATTAGTATTAGGAACAATCTTGAAGTGAATGAAAGTAAACACTTAATATTTGTTGGCATATCTTCTGCTGGCAATAACTGTATCAAGCCTGTGACACTTCTTTTGTAACGGTTAAAGTTGTTTGTTTTGAAGGGATTTTCCTTTTACTTCCAGCTTCAAAAGATAAAATGCATGTTCAGTTGCATTACACTCTTCTGACTGGCTTTTCCAGTCTTAACCTACTGCTTTTCCCCTGATGAAATCTTTCATTGAGTTTGCACTGAATTTTGGATCATTGTCTTGCTACATTATAAATTTCCTTCAAATTAGTCTGGATGCATTTGTTTATAAATTTGCAGATGGCATTCCACATAGTATAAGCAGGGTTTTTTTTTTTTGCGGCCGTAAAAACGTAAAAGGGTGGCCAGATCCGATGAAGTACATGTTCTTTTAGATTACCTTCATAGTTTCTAAATGGTATCCTTAGCAGCCATGAGTGTTTTTTTGTTGATCGACTGATTTATTTCCTAAGCCCACCAAACTGGCAAGTGGTAGCTTAGTGGTTCAGGTGTTGGACTGTTGTTCGGAAGGGTTATGGGATAACAAAAAAAAAAGTTGAGTGTGTTTGGCCTGAACACTTCCCTCTGCAACTAGATTTTGGACATCCTGACGGGGAGACATCCAGTCCAGCTCGGGAGCATCATCCAACACAAAGCACGGGGCCCCTCAGGGATGTGCACTTAGTACATTGCTGTTCAATGAACTGAATTTGGGATTTTCCTTAGTTGTCAGTTATAATCATCAAAATTAAAAGAAATAAACATTTGAAATATATCAGTCTGTGTGTAATGAATGAATATAATATACAAGTTTCACTTTTTGAACGGAATTAGTGAAATAAAACAACTTTTTGATGATATTCTAATTTTATGACCAGCACACCTGTATGCTACCACTTGGCGCAATTATTCGTAAATATGATGTTAGTTTCCACTGCTGCAATGATGCAGATGACAATCAGTTAAATGTTTCAGCAAAACCAGATGCAAGACACCAGTTAAATATGATAGAAGATTGTGTTTAGGACATTAAACAGTGGATAATAACCAACTTCCTGCTGCTTAACTCAGACAAGACAGAAGTGCTTGTACTTGGACTGCACTCGGGCTAGAAATATGCTTGCAAATTACAGATTAATTCTGGATGATATCCGTATTTCACCAAGTGCAGCTGTTAAATATCTTGGTGTGATTATTGACTCCAGTCTCATTTGAAGCCCATGTAGAAAATATCACCAGATAGGGTTAGGGTTAGCTTACTTTCATCCCAGAAATATTGCTAAAATAATAAATATAATGTCACTACATGATGCCGAAATACTAGTTCAAGTATTTAACTCCAGTTGGGATTACTGTAATGCTTTACTGTCAGGAGGCTCGGGTTGAACAATACACAAACTCCAGTTAGTTCAAAATGCAGCCGAATGCAGTTCAAGTTGTAACTAGAACCAGAAAATATGAACACACCACTCCTATTTTATCCACATCACATGGGCTCCCAGTTAAATATCGCCTTGATTATAAAATGCTACTATTGACGTATAAAGCGCTAAATAATCTCGCACCGCAGTACCTATGCAAACTTCTAGGTTTCTATGATCCTCCAGGCCTACTTCGAGGCAAAGGTGCAGGTTATTTACTCGTACCTCAAGTTGTAAAAGCTACAACAGAAGGTAGAGCTTTCTCTTACAAAGACCCGCAGTTCCCAAATCTCCCAATTAGTGTTTGGGACTCAGACACAGTCTTAATGTTTAAGTCTAGGTTAAAAACACATTTGTTCACTCAAGCTTATTATAAATAGCTCTCTCTCAGATAAAGATAACGTTATCCGCACTCTAAATTGACATAAGACATTAAACATATCATATGGTAAGCAGGGCAAAACATTATTTACATTAATAAACATTGTTCCTATAATATTAATTACATATAATAATTAATATATAATTATATATTAATGCTTTAGCTCCATTTGCTCGGTGATGGTCACAAACACATGAAATTCCTCATGTCACGCACGCACGCACGCACGCACGCACGCACGCACACACCCTAGAGCACTGCTTATGTGTGTAATTCCACTCTGACACTTCATTTTGAGCTGCACTCTTGTATATTTTGGTCTTTAGATTTCTTGATCAGGTGGTGAATCTGAATGGACATGGGCCAAATAATCAGAACGAGAGAATTATTAGTTTCTAGGAGTGTTTTA
>JAOUQX010000015.1:13551739-13562305 GCA_028566295.1 Liobagrus marginatus
TCCACTTCATGATTGTGTCCCACTTGTTGATTCTTCACAAAAAATTAGTTTCATATCTTTATGTTTGAAGCCTGAAACGTGGCAAAAGGTCGCAAAGTTCAAGGGGGCCGAATACTTTCGCAAGGCACTGTATAAATAACACCCACACCTCTGTCGATGTTAATAAAAGGGTGTCCATGTATATATATATAGCATGTCATGTGGGGGAAAAAAATTAGGCCACCCCATAAAAGCAGTTTCAACAGTTAAACAAATGGCCATTTGATCTTAGATCAATATGGGAAGACAACATTTATTTGTATTTAAATGGATAACAACAGGTATCAAATTGTGTGTAAATTAGAAGATTGTTAAAGAGCCTATAAAAGGCCGTCAGAAAGAAGCTAGTGATGCTTTTGAGTCTGGTAAGGAATATAAAATAAGCTTTAAGTTTGCCAAAAAAAAAAAAGAAAAAAGACAGACAAAGGCCAAGACTTCTGGAATAATGTGCTTTGGACAACTAAGTCTAAAATTGAATTATTTGGACACCATAACAGAGGGGGTATTACACACAAATTCAGCTTTTTTCCCAACTGTGAAAAATGGAGGCGTTATGATTAGGGGATGCTTTGCTGCAGCAGGACATGGCCAACTCCCAATCATAGAATCCACTGTGAATTCTGCATAGTATCAGAAGGTGCTTGAGGCCATCTGTCAAAAAAAATTAAAGCTGAAACAGAAATGGACCTTGCAACATGCCAATGACCCAAAACATACAAGCAGATCCAATAACGACTGGAACGAACTGTCCATGTAAAGCTGAAAGAATTCTGCATTGAGGAGTGGGGGAAACTTTCTTCCATTCGATGTCAGAAACTGGTACATGGCTACAAGAAACGACTCACTGAAGTTATTTCAGCCAAAAGGGGAAACACTAGCCATTACGGCACAGGATGTCATACGTTCCCTGAGTTGAAATACTTATTTCTGTTGAATTCTTTTGTTTAATAAGTGAAAACAGTGTTTTTGTCTTTATATGCAGTTAAGCCACTTTTCATCTACAGGTACAAATTAAAACAAGATGAGAAATGGACATTTGACTTTTTTTTAAACAAAAAACTGAACATTTAATGGGGTGTCTAATTTTCCATATAATATATGAAAATCAGATACATTACCAAAAAAAGCAAGTGGCAAACATTTGTTGTTCATGTTAAAAACTACTTTTGGGCCCAGCACGGTAAAGCACTGGCTATTGTTTCAATCTGCTCTTGGAGGATAAAACAAACTTAAATAAAAAACTACAACCCAATAAACAAAGCAAATAAAACAAAATTGTTTACTTTAAAGCTGAACCATCAAGCTTTTGACATAACTGCCCAGAATTGAAAGATAACCCCTTGACATTATCTTCAATTTTAAAAAATATTTTCAGGTTTAATGATTCATCTGGAGAAGGATGCCTCATACATCTATTCTACTAAAACCTGACTTGTCAAAATAGTAGGTAGAGATATGAGAAATGATTTTAAGGGAAAATACTAGGATTGTCTTTTTATTGGGAAATTTATCTTATTACAGCAAATGTTACAGGGACACACTTTTCAATTAACCTTAAAGAGCCCAATTTAGTTAACTAATCATTGTTCACAAGTGCCTTACATTATTTTATCCTACCAGGGCAGAAAGAAGAGAATAATTAAAATTGATATAGGATATGAAAGATGAGTAAAATCAATTGCGGGTATTTTAACCAAATTCTGAAAATGACAAGTTTTAATAATAACAGTAATTCAACAATAACGGCCCTTTTATTGTCTAATTTGTCAATGCTCTCATCCAAAGGCTTGTTTTACAACTAAATCTGTACTATATTGTTCTTTCTATGCTGACTTGACTCCTACTAGGGCCATAAGGCCATCAGTGCTCATGGACTTGGGACGCTCCAGGGGGAAGCCCAGTGCTCTGCTCCAAATCAGTTGAGCCAGCACACCGAGGGCCCGGGACACTCCAAATAGCACTGTGTAGTAGTTCATCTCAGTCATGCTGTAATACTACACAAATATACACAAATATCTATGTTAAGTATCACAGATATGCACAGTAGTTTATATCTTGATTAAAAATATATATACACAGTAGGGAAAATAATTATTTGACGCACTGCTGATTTTGCAAGTTTACTAACAAAGTACTAAATGGTCTAAATTTTTTATGATAGGTTTACTTTACCAGAGAGGCAGAATGTCAAAAATGAATGCAGAAAAAACAATAAATGAGGGTTATACCATTATTTGTATGTGATTGAATAAAATAATAATTCGATCCTCAAGCAAACATAATTTAGTACTTTGTGCAGAAACCTTTGTTGAAGCACAGAGGTCAGTCGTTTCGTGTAGTAGGTTTGCGCATGTCTAAGACAGGATTTTGGTCCACTCCTTTACAGATACGGTGCAAATCCCTAAGTTTTTTATGCTTCCGCTTGGAAACTCGAAGTTTCAGACACTCCTTCCACTTAGTTTTTTATGGGATTAAGCTCTGACTAGGACACTCCAGAACCTGAGTCATGTAGATGCCCAAAAGCTCAATTTTGATCTCAACTGACCACATTGCATTCTCCCAAGCCTTCCCTGAATCATTCAAGTGTTCATTGGCAAACTTTAGACAGGCCTGCACATGTGCAGGATCCTAATCCGTTACGGCACAGTGTGTTACCAATTTCTTTTGGTGACTGTGGTTCCATCTTTCTTGGGATCATTAACGAGCTCCTCCGGTGTAATTCTATGCTGATCCACAGTTTTCTCAAGAGTCATGCTTACCCCACAAGGTGAGATCTTGCATGGAGCGCCACAGTGAGGTCAACTGGCTGTTACCGAACCTTGTATCTCTTACGTTTTCGGATTATTGTTCCAACAGTGGTAGCTTTCTCTCCAGAACCTTTAATGTGCTTCTCCTTTGTTTACTTGACCATATGCTTTAAGTCATTGTCATGTTGGAAGACCCACCAAAGTTCAAGTTCAAAGTTTATTTATGTGAAATGTCTACAATCTAGTCCCAGACATCTTTTGACAGCTCTATGGTCTTGCCCATGTTGACAGAGAGGTTTGAATGGAATATTCTGTGATGGGTGTCTTTTATACACAATGAGTTGAGATCAGGAGTACATTCCTAAAGACAGGACTTGTGTGCCTTGTGTGCCTCATGGGCACAATGATTTAGAATTCTTGCTGGATGTAGAGTATTAAAAAATTATTTCAAACAATAAAAAAAATGACATTTATGAAAAAACACGTATAAAAATTGACTTTTTTGATAGTCTCTCTGTTAAAACATCTACCACACACATTTTAGGCTTTTCATTACTTTAGGTGGGTAAACTTACAAAATCATGAGGGGATCAAATAATTATTTCCCCCCACTGGAAAGATAGAATGCAATTATGCTGTAAAATTAAAATCTTGTTTAAATTATTGATTAAGTTGAACTCAGTGGCAATACAGACACAAACACGTATCGTTAAAGACGATCAGGCATAACATTGAAAGTTGAAGTGAGGTGAACATCAATGGATGTGATATTAGGCAGCAAAAGAACATTTTGTCCTGAAAGTTGATGTTGGAGGCAGGGAAAATGGGCAAACATAAGGATTTGAGAGTTGGACAAGAGCCAAATTGTGACTGCTAGAAGACAGGGTCACAGCATCTACAAAACTGCAGCTCTTGTGGGGACACCAGAATATTAGGAAGATGGACAATTCCTGATCGGTGCATGTTGCCATATACATTTAAAATTGTGGGCAGGTTAATTCACTTGTGTACATAAAAAAAAATCTGGACTAACACACCAGATTTGCAAATTTTGCACCATTGCCTGCTGCTAGATCACTGAATGTTTACATATACGTACAGTATTTATTATCTCATGGACAATTTACTCCAATCGATTTGCACGCTCAATGTTAGGGTTATTGTTTATTTTCTAATAGCCATAAATGTCTGTCCACGATTTGCACTTTGTGTTTGTTTTAATGTTCTGTGAAGCACCTTGGTCCAGGAGGAACGTTGCTTCGTTTCACTGTGTACTGTATATGGTTAAAATAACAGTTGAAGCCACTTAAAGTGTTAAACCATTTCCTTTAATTTCCTCAAACCGGTTGGGGCATTTAACTCTGACCTCCCTCACCAACAATGAGATCCATTGTTTTATGCACTATTAGATACAAGTGCATCTCAATAAATTAGAATGTCATGTAAAAGTTCACTTATTTCAGTAATTCAACTCAATTTATGGAACTCGTGTATTAAATTAATTCACTGCACACAGACTGAAGTACTTTAAGTCTTTGGTTCTATTAATTGTGATAATTTTGGCCACATTTAACAAAAACCTACCAATTCAATAATTGCAATTCACTAAACTAATTAGACTACTTCATAAGACCAATAAAATACATTTTAGGGAATTGTTGGCCTTCTGGAAACTATTCATTTACTGTATGTACTGTACTCAATAATTGGTAGAAGCTCCTTTTGCTTTAATTACTGCCTCAATTCGGCGTGGCATGGAGGCAATCAGTCTGTGGCACTGCTGATGTGGTATGGAAGCCCAGGTTTCTTTGACAGTGGCCTTAACTCAGCTGCATTTTTAGATTAGATTTTCTATGGGGTTCAGTTCTGGTGAGCTTGCTGGCCAGTCAAGCACACCATAACCATGGTCATTTAACCAACTTTTGGTGCTATTGGCAGTGAGGGCAGGTGCCAAATCCTGCTGGAAAATGTAATTAGCATCTTTAAAAAGCTGGTGAGCAGAAGGAAGCATGAAGTGCTCTAATATTTTCTTGGCAAACGGTGCAGTGACTTTAGTTTTCAAAAAACACAGTGGACCAACACAAGCAGATGGCATTGCACCCTAAATAATCACAGACTGTGGAAACTTAACACTGGACTTCAAGCAACTTGGGCTATGAGCTTCTCCACCCTTCCTGAGGACTCTAGGACCTTCGTTTCCAAATAAAATACAAAGCTTGCTCTCATCTGAAAAGAAGACTTTGGACCAGTGGACAACAGTCGAGTTCTTCTTCTCCTTAGCCCAGTTAAGATGCCTCTGATGCAGGAGTGGCTTAACATGAGGACACGCCTGTGTGTGACGGCTCTTGATGCATTGACCCCAGCTGCCAAAAGCACCAAAAGCAAAAGTTGATTAAATGACCATAGTTTTGGTGTGCTTGACTGGCCAGCAAACTCACCAGACCTGAACCCCTGGAGTATTATAAAGAGGAAAATGAGAAACAAGAGACCAAAATATGCAAATGAGCTGAAGGCCATTGTCAAAGAAACCGATCGCCTCTATGCCACGCCGAATTGAGGCAGCAATTAAAGTAAAAGGAGCCCCTACCAAGTACATGTACAGTATATGAACTTACTTCCCAGAAGCCCAACAATTCACTAAAAGTGTTTTTTTATTGGTCTTATGAAGTATTCCATTCTAATTTCGTATACGACTGCATACAATTAAATGTGACAATATAAAAGTAGTGTGTTAATCTGTTTGTCGGTTATTTAAAAGGTGATGGGTAATAGCGGGTCAAAAACAACGAATTTGAAATCCCACACCAGATTCATGATAAGGTTATAATGTGTGTGCACTGCCTTACCTGCAGTAGTACTCCACTGTGGGCATCAACATTGGGCCAAGGGTTCTTAGCCTTGCCCTGTTCCAACAGCACATTGGGCACAATCTTGTAGAGCTGAGACACCAACTTAAACATGGGGTCATCTGGAAGGTGTTTCAGGGCAAACTCTCGCTGGCACGTGTAACGTGGGTCTGTCTTTCTCAGGACAGCATGCCCATAGCCAGGCACCACCTACAAAAAACGTTAGGCTCTTTAGGGTTATTTATTTATTTAAACATTAATAATCGTTTTTTAGTTTACTTTAAAAGAAGGCTTGATAGCATTGATTATGCTCACTGGAAACAATGCCCATACAAAACATAAAAAGTACAGACCTTTGTGGATCTTGCTTTGTGCAATAAGGTGTGTTATTAGACTACACTATTGTCAAAAAAAGACCCCCAACTGTTCCCAAATATTTGGAAGCATAGCATTTATGTAGCCCGAATAAAGGCAGAATCAAAGAAAACAGGTTTGCCCGAGTTGCTAGTATATTACAATGGAGGATTAAATACAAAGGGGGTTGTGGTTGCACACTGAACAAGTAGAACTGCAACACATCTAAAACAACTTCACAGGTAGGGGAGGCCAGAAGTAAATGTAACATTTAGAATTTCCTCCCCCCCTAATAATTATAATGGAATAATTGGGGTGTTCCTGTTCTTTCAAAGAGGACTCTATTCTGGTGAGCTATGTTGAGCTAGAAAACAAAAACTGTTCTTAAAAGTTCGGGGGCGACACAAAATTTACGCTCAAATCGTAATCCGGGTAAAGTCGCATTTATCTTGCCACTTCCGCTCGTGTGAACAGATAAAGTCTGTTTTCAGTTTCTATTGGTAGAAAAGGAGATAATTAACAGTGATATGAATTCAGCAGGTGTTTCTGTGCCGAAAGTAAACCCTGAGACAACTGAATTCGGTGTTTAGGTATTAAACCTCTGGTGGTTTTTGCTCAAAATAAAACGTAGTGTTAATAAAAGCCGTAATTCCAGCACTTATGTTATAAATGTAAATTTGAATACTGCATCTCAAAACCTTAGTGTATAATCATTTCTAGCAATAAAAACAAAGTACATATTTTCGTAATTTTAATCACCCACGCATGCACGCAGAGAGAGAGAGAAAAATTCCATGCTCTTTAATTTCTCACCCTGCCTGATTTTAGTGTATTCCAGATGTAATCCCTCATCTTTTCATCTGATACTGCACCACCAAGCTCCTTCTGGAGGGCTGTCAGCCACACGAGAACCTCCTAATGGAAAATGACAAATTCATTACTCAGGCAGTTGTTCCATTAAAAAGTATTTATCGCAAAACACAAAATTACAGTTGCATTTTCATGAATAAGAAAGCAAAGTCTGCCTGTGAATTTTCTAAACCGCTTTTTAAACACACACACGAAAGGTGAACTCACTTTTGTGAGATACTGCACGCTACTGCAGTCTCAACGCACACACACACTTAAAAAAAATTTAAGAAACACTTTGAAACACAGATCTCAAATATCATGCTGGATATCTATACTGATATGGACGAGGTAATGGTGTTAAGAATGAAAGAATGCCACATTGTTTGATGGATATTGAAATGATTGACCAAACAGTCTTCTGGTTGGAGACAGTCACACTAGTGGCCTGCTGGAGGTCATTTTGAAGGGCTATGGCAGTGCTTATCCTGTCCCTCCTTGCACAAAGAAGCAAATGCCAGTCCTGCTGATTGGTTAAGGACCTTCTACGACCCTGTCCAGCTACGAGTTATAAAACTGACTCTAAACAAACACAAAACTAGTGAAAAAAAATTAACAGTCAGAAAAGATGAATAGGGAAAAAATGTCAGTGGCCTCTACTCGTAAAAACCATTCCTGTTTTGGGGGTTGTCTCATTGTTGCCCATCGAGTGCAACTGTTGCTAATTTCAAGCTGAAACTTATTAACAGCCCCCGCTGCTACTTAACAGAGCAGACCAATATCCCTGGAGTTTAACTGACTTGATGCTATTCTCTGATTAAAAAGTGTTCCCTTAATTTTTTTGAGCAGTGTAAGCATGTATACCACAGCATGCCTTATGAAATAAATGACGCTGTGCCATAACACACTGCCACAATTACATAATGCGTCAAACCCAGACAGTGCCTTTAAAATAGATTATGAATCAATGAGACGCACCACTGTGAAACTTAAAAATAAATCAAAGTGTGAAAAGCTGGCTTGTGTCCTCAGTAGGGTTGCCACAGCATTGAAACTATGTTGATATGTTGACTATGAGAATAGAGACCACAACAAATGCAACTTAAAAAAAAGAATGATCAAAGAACCATACAGAAATCATCTGGAGTTTATGGTTTTACTCAGGATTGTACCTGGTTAGCGAGTCCATGCAAAGGTCCAGCCAGGCCATTCATGGCAGCACTGAAGGCAAGGTAAGGGTCAGACAGGGCACTTCCCACAAGATGACTAGTGTGGGCACTGACATTACCACCTTCGTGGTCACTGAATCAGAAGAGAAATATACACAAGTAGTTTTCAAAATTATGCAGTTATTAAATTCTTATCATAAAAGCCAGACTGTTTTTTTTTAGGAGAATTACAGAATACGGTAGATTTGTGAAAAAATAATCTGTTCATCATTCAGTTTTTAAATAAGAAAGTAATAAGTGGTACTACACAGACCCTTAAATTAAAAAAAACAATTTTACAGTTTGAAATTTCAGTGTCTACAGTTTGCACACTTTGCCCATTGACAGATGGTTGGTAACACTCGATGTTGCCTTAAGGCACTTTTTTTTTTTTTAAACAACTTTTTTTTTTAATACTTGCACACAGGAGACAGGCAGGGTGCACACCCCCATTACAGTTGAAGGGACACCAGTGGAACACGCCAATAGATTTAAGTTTATTGTTTTCATTTTTATAACCAAACAAGTTAGCCCTAGCTACAACGTTTTGGCCAGTGATGGTGAACAGTAAAACATTACAGGAAAATAAATAAACAATAATAAAACACTAAACTAAGCATTAATTTCCTTTGTCTTTTACACACATTTTAATCATTGAACTGCAGTTGATTTGTGTAATTAGGAAACAATTTAAATTCTGCTGGCCATGCCATTTAAGCAGTTACGTCTTTCCTTGATACAGCTTTTAATTCTACAAATGAACCAAACAGGAGTATTTTTAAAAATGCAGCTCTTTTAGCAGTTGTGTGAGTGCATGTAAATGTAGCACACACCCAATTACACTGGGCTAGTTTTAAAATAATACAATTAAAAAAGCTTGTAACCTGTGGATTGTTAGATAAAGTCTCATGAGCTCAGTAAACTGGGAATCATTGTAACCCAGCATGTTGGTGAAATTGTGAGACCAATCCAGGTTGGAATCGATGGCGCCAATGCTGCTGCCCTCACGGTACAGGTTGCGGTAGATCTTAGCTGCCACACAGGGAAGCTTGGCAATCAAGTCCATGGAGTCCTCATACACAAACTAAATCAGAAAAAATTAGCAAGTCACTAAATATAAGCAAATATTTAAAATTAAGACAGATCATGCCAGTATAGTAAGTGCTTGAACACTAAAGGATTTGTCAAATTACAAAGAAACTTAGAAATATGTTAATTCTTTAGGATAGATTATTTGTAGTTATATCAAACTATTGTATTATTTCTATTACCTCCCAGTAATTGCTTTTATGGACTCCCTCTGAATAGGCTCGAGCAAAGCTGCTTTCGCTATTTAGAGCAGTGACAGCAGCACTAAACTGAGACATAGGGTGTAAATTGGTTGGAAAGTTATCCAACATTGTTACTACATGGGAGGGTAGGGCTGCCCTCTTAGCCCACTCTTTCGACACCCAGTTCACCTGCAAAGAAAATAAGTCCGGATTAGAACTGGAGGCTTGATAATCAATGGTTGCACAGGCCAGTTAAACAGAATGCGACAGTCGGAGATAATTATGCACTTGTTTGTTTGCTGAAGAAAACGCTGTACAACATAACCGTTTAAGTTTGTAATCTACCCATAAACTACATAAAATCAACAGGGCCAGAAAAGCTATAGGATCGAAAGTCATGACAAAAAAAATAAATTTAACAAAAAATCTGAAAATTATCGTGTGTATTTGTATTCGGCCACCCTGAGGAAATACTTTGTTGAACCACGTTTTGCTGCAAGTCTTTTGGAGTACGTCTACCAGCTTTGGACATATATACACTGAAATTTTTGCCTATTTCTCTAGGCAAAATAGCTCAAGCTCAGTCAGACTGGACGGAGAGCATCTTTGAACAGAATTTAAACCTCGCCACAGATTATCGATTGGTTTTAGGGCTAAATGGGCCATCCTAACCTAAGATTTGATCTAAACCTTTCCCCATTGTAGCACTGCGTCTGTTTAGGGTCATTGTCCTGATGGAATGTGAACCTTCACCTCAGTCTTAAGCCTTTTTCAGACTCAACAGGTTGTCATACAAGATTGCCATGTATTTGGCTGATCCACCGTCCCATCAACTCGGACAAGATTCCCTGTGAGGGAAACTGACGGATTGTACAATGTTTGCGAGTTGTTCACGGCTTTGAATATTGTTTTATATCCTAACCCTGCTTTAAACTTCAAGTTCAAAGTTTATTTATTTGTCACATGCACATAATGTGCACACGCACAACATAGTGAAAATGACCGACCAAAAAGTCGCTGTAAAAAGGAGGGGAGGTCGGAGAGAGAAAAGTGTACAACGGAAGAGAAAGTTTAGTTGCCAAATATATTGAAAATACAGTACTTACAAATGTACATTCTATATAAATCTCTGTCTATGTGCACTATGTATATCAGGGGTCCCCAAACTACGGCCTGCCTCCACATTTGACCCGGCCCCTGTGTAATGTTCTGAGTTTTGTGTTCCAGCAAACTTTAGTGTCTTTTATTTTGA
>JAOUQX010000015.1:13566911-13577043 GCA_028566295.1 Liobagrus marginatus
ACTGAACAATAGAATGTAATGCAATAAACTTGTTTTATTAAGCTTCTCCATATTTTATTAAGGTTTCTCACATGCGCCCCACACACACACGGGCGCGCGCTCAACCGCACGTGCTCCGGTTCATAGATCTCTTTTTTCAGTTTCATTCTGTAAGAAGAGCTGCTTGGAGCAAAAATCTCGCGTCGGATCGCAAGGCAGGTAAAGAAAGCATTGTCTTTATTCCAGCGCACAAAACTCAACCAAACTCCGAACAGAAAACATCAAACATACGATCGCCATTACAATCAATGAAACGCACCCGTCTTAACATAACCCACTCTATTTAACCCCCATCTAATCAGGTGTGTGTGACTAAGCGTCTGTGAACCGGAGCACGGGAGGTTGAGCGTGTGTGTCCGTCCGTGTGTGTGACCGACCCCGTGACACATGCGCAGTCTTGAAGTGTCCTCAGCCGTTAAGGTTTTCATTTATTTATTTATTTATTTTAAGTTCAACGTTACGAGTGAGACACATGCTGCACGGATGTGCTTAAAGTGCACGAGTAAGACGCGTGCTGCACGGATGCGTTCATTGTGACATTGTGACGGTCGCTCCGCCCACAGAAGCCGGCTCGTAACACGAAGTTTAGCTCGCAGCTAAAAGGCCGAGAGACTACTCGTATCTCAAAAAACTCGTCAGTTGGGTCACTCGTAAGTCGAGGCCTCACTGTATTTAGTTGGCTCATTATCCTTGAGCATATCGGCTTGCTTTAAATGTGACCGTGATTGACCCCTTCTTGTGGCTGCTTGTTCCAGTGTGAAACATGATTGGTTAGCAGTCTCAGCTGACTGGTATGTGTTCCAGTGACACTTGTATGGAAATGGCCCTTTCTGTGGCACTTCTGAATCCAATTTGTGAAATCCCTGAATCGATTCTTAATGTGCATGCTTTACTAGAGGGAATGTGTATTATTTGTACTTGGCCTCTTGTCCAGATGTTGCCATCGTTTGCGTTGTTCCACTTAAAATGTACGTGTACTGTAAATGTGTATTTAAGTAATATAGTTAAACAGGAGGGTTTCAGTTATAAGCAACTTATATTAAAATGGGTCAAACATTTTAAATTAAATAGTTCACCAACTGATTGAATTGAAACCATATAAATAAGAATAAGTAATTGCCAAAGTTAGTCACAATGCCCAGCCCTAATCTTTATGCACCTCCCTGGTCTGCTGCCCCTTTGGTCTGTGATTATCGGGTTTGCTGTTGGTCATTCTGTATTCTTTTCCCGCAGGGAGTTTGTACGGAGGCTGGCATGTATGCATTGCGAGAGAGGAGGGTCCATGTCACCCAGGAAGATTTTGAGATGGCTGTTGCCAAGGTCTGCTTGTTTTATAAAACAAAACTGTAACCTGACTGTAGGGTTTGGTGTCATTTGAATGATCGATTCCACTTATTGATTCAGATGTAGTTTAAAAAAAAAGGCAAACCTTTGCACTGAAGCTGAATCGCACAAAAAGAAACTTCCAAAAACCAGCACTAGGCTACATAAGAACCTTAAGTTGTTTTAGAACACACACTTGTTGGTCATAATGCCTTGCATGCAACATTAGTTTTACACTCTGCTTCG
This sequence comes from Liobagrus marginatus, assembly GCA_028566295.1. NCBI lineage: Eukaryota > Metazoa > Chordata > Actinopteri > Siluriformes > Amblycipitidae > Liobagrus > Liobagrus marginatus. The sequence continues at coordinate 13,568,520 of JAOUQX010000015.1, forward strand.
TCTTCGGTCATTACAAAATATAGCCACAGGTTTGAGCACTTTCCCACTCCTATAAATTGAGATTTTAATGTTTGACTGCGGAAGGTCTTGGCAGATTCAAAGGTTAAAGTGCACCTAGAAATCGATAAGCAAAATTGATCGGATTATTAATCTTGTGTATTGCATTCCCAATTCTATGCAGTTTTTGTATGACTGAATATTTACTTGTCTTGTCACCCACAGGTTATGCAGAAGGACAGCGAGAAGAACATGTCCATCAAGAAGCTCTGGAAGTAGAGCCTATATTGCCTACACCTTGCAAATTTCACTCTGCTTATTGTCTGACCTGAATTTATTTTAAATAAACCGTATCTCCCGTTCAGAAGTATGCTTCATGGTTTATGTAATGTTGCACATGATTGATTTGTTTGCCTAGGTGACTGATGTGCTTGTTTCTCAGGTTTTTGTTGGTTATTCTATGTATTCATGTTTCAGCACCCATGCTTTTCCTGGGTATCTTCCAACAGTATGAAGTGTTGTCTAAGGTTGGGAGTAAAGGTAGTGTTAACTTTAATCATCTGAACATGTTGGATGTTTTTGTTTCAGGTGAAGATTTGTGGCTTGGATGAGGTTTCTGGTATAATGCAGAGTAGGTGCTTATTAATGTGTGTATGGAAATTGTAATAACATGAATTGTGCCATTTTCTGTGTAGCATTGGGGAATGGTAAGTAAGGTCCTTTGTAATAATATAGTACAATTATCAGCCACTCAACCCAAAGTGGTTTACTGTAAAACATCTGTCTGCAAATAACGTTTAAACACATGCCAAAAGTATTTCAACAAAACATTTCTTATTCCATAAATTCTCTACCCCTGCCCCTCATAACTTCATTATGTGCATTTGTTATTGGAAGAAAGGTACCGCTAGTCTGGCACATTTGAGGTCCAACTACAAACACCAAATAAACATGCGTGCATGCTTCAGAAAACCCAGCTGACAGGAACCCACTGTGACTCTGTGCACAGTTTCTCGAGCGCTGCTTTCAATGTGTGATACGCTCCATCCAGGTTGTTGTTCACAATGGTGAGGTCAAAGGAGTGATTGTAAGCTCTCTGGATCCTCTGGCTCTCCTCCACAGTCCTCTTCAGCTCGCAGTCCTGCTCACACAAATGACACCGATCCATCTTTTAACACTGACAAATGTATTTTGATTTGTTTAAAGCCCAACTCACTGTGAGCTGCTTGGTGATGACCCCGGCATCGATTGCACATCTGTTCATGTCCTTCAGTACCTCGAAGTTGGGGGCTTCGATAAACACGACATAAGGCAGGAACTCTGCTGTCCGAAGGACTTTGAGAGCCTGAAATAAGGCAATAAGCTTTATGTATTATGCATTCAATATATTTAGTAAGGTCTTTTCCCCCTTTTTTACTCCCTCTAACTATAGCCAGGCTTTTGAACTCATTTAATAACCATAACACCAGGCCTGATACTAGGGTCGCTGGACTGGGGAGGCAATCACAAATTTTATGGCAACTAGTATTTATAGCTAACTATTTTTCATTTCAATCTATACAAATTATTAAAACGTGTCTTTTTCAGAGAACTTGCATTTGATGTTAGTTTTAGGCTTTTACTGAAATAACGCATGGAGAGAATTAATTTTGATATTAAGAAGAGTTGAGATATTTAAAAAAAATCAATGCATCACTGACAGGAACGTAACAAAGCCCTCTCACCACGGTCTGTGATCTTGAATTCAGGTCTGTGTATAGCTGTGCATTGTGTTTCAAACTTTATTATACACCAATTAGAGCCATTGATGGATAGGTAAAAGTTCAGGTTTACAACAATGCATCCAGAGCGAAGAAGAGTAGGAATTGATGGTGTGAGAAAGTATGGAGAGAAAGAAAATGACAACATTGAATAGGGAAGAAGAGAAGCAGTCAAAATTCATTCCATTCTTGTTGACCGGTGTCCTGCTCCATGGTATGGCTACGAGAGAGGGCGGGTAACAATACTGCAACATTTTAACCTCAATCAGAGAATTAATTAGAGGCGTTTGAGTTAACACTATTTTGATCTGAATACAGGATATTTATGGAATCAAGTTAGAGCTTATGGATTTGCGTTGAGGGTTCCACAAAACAGAGGGATCATTTCATGAAATACTAATAAACCATCAGGACTACGCCATGTCTCGCAGAGATATGTTTCTTTACATTTACCTGAGGGTTGACATCCAGAACGCACACCTTGCCGGACTCAATGGCATCGCGGATCGAGTCGATCTTGGTGCCGTACAGGTTCCCATCGTACTCGCCATGCTCCAGGAAGCGGCCGCATTTAATGTCCACCTCCATCTCGCCGCGAGATGCAAACAGGTACAACTGTCCCTCCTTCTCGTCCGCTTTTGGTTTACGGGACGTGTCTGTGGAAACACAAAAGGAGTGAAAGGAATCCCCGCTATGGAATCACGAGTGTGTGCTGTGCACTTACAGGGCATCGTGGTGACGTAGCGACGAGGTTGCGACATCAGCAGCTTGTTTTTCAAGTTCCGCCGCCCGACTCCCTGAGCGCCAATCAGCACCAGGGTTTTTCTCCGGAACGGCGGCACCTTCGCCACCTCCTCGTAGATCAGTAGCTCGTGTCTGTCGAATTCTAGGAAGGAAGAAAACGAACATTTAATTAAACACTATAAGACCATATACCGCTCATATAGCATCTTGTTAATCAAGGCGTCTGAAGGATTCAGTTTAGTTTTAAGTCAAATGTTTTACTGTGTCCTGGTTGTTTAATATTTGTGGGTAAAAATCATTAGGAGTTGTAAAAACAGCTACGACGTGACCTAAAACTAAACCACTAAACACAAACAAGTCAAACAATGGTAACATCTGTCAACACCGTGAACTATAGAATATCAAAAATCTTCTAAAGCAACCGGCACAAGAAACAATGATCGTTTAAAAATACCGTAGGATCCAAGCATACGTTGAGTCTGCAGTTCATTCACTTTAATTAACCCATATGAACTACAATACAAAAAGTCCCTTCTGTCCCTAAGGATGAAAAGAAAACACACAGACATGGAAATGAAATGTCTCATCTATTTAACACACATCAGTCATGAAACGACGGGTTTCTGTCAGAGATTCTGAGATGGCCATGACAGTTTGAAAAAATGAAAGGGTGGCTGTGGACTCACCGTACTGTGAGACAGGGGGAAACGACTGGGCTTGAAGGGACCAAAATGACAATGCAGTACAGTTTGAGACCAAAGACAACTTTGGCCCAGGGACAGGTTCTAAACCGGGACAGGTAATGGACTGTGGGGTTGATATAAAAGCTTTCTACTTTAGAAAACCGGGTGTTGTTCTAAACCATACGTGTCAAACTCCAAGGCCCGCAGGCCATATCCGGCCCGTATTACAATTATATCCGGTTCGCACAATCATTTTACATTGATCTATTATTATTGTTACTAATGGACTGGCGATATTAAGCGCTGATAACACACAAACTACAGCTGCCTTGCTGAATGATGGGTTACATGGGAACATTCCCGCATCATTCAAATCAAGCGTATGCTACTGTCTGCAACACTATTGTATCGTCAAAGCTAGCCCTTAACAATGGTGAAAAGAAAAGTTGATTCTGAAAACAGAGCCTTTCAAAACCGATGGGAGGCTGAGTATATGTTTATTGACATTGCCGGTAAACCCGTGTCTTATTTGTGGAGCTAATGTGGCTGTAATTAAGGAATTTAATCTAAGATGGCACTTCGAGACAAAACACCAGGACAAGCTGAAAAACCTGAATGCAAACCAGAAACTACAGAAAGTAGAAGAGTTAAAGAAGAATCTGACATCTCAGCAGACGTTTTTCACCAGAGCGAAAACACAAAGTGAAGCTGCTGTGAAAGCAAGCTTTATTGTGGCAGAAGAGATAGCCAAATCAGGCTGGCCATTTACCGAGGGCGAGTTTCTGAAGAACTGTATGCTAAAAGTGTGCAACGTCTTGTGTTCCAACAAAAAGCAGACATTGGCAAATGTAAGCCTTAGTAGAAATACAGTTGCTGATCGGGTTTGTGAGATGGCCACTGATTTAAGAACACAGTTGACTGAAAGAAGCAAAGAATTTATTGCATACTCTTACTGTGGATGAAAGTACTGACATGATGGACACTGCACAGCTAGCCATCTTCATCTGTGGAGTGGACTCCGATTTGAGCGTTATAGAGGAAATATTGGACATTAAATCTATGCCCGGGACAACTACAGGAAAAGACATTTTTTAAAACGTATGTCAAAGTGTAACCGACATGAAACTGCCCTGGGACAAACTTGCAGGACTTACAACAGATGGAGCACCGGCAATGTGCGGTGAAAAAAGTGGGCTCGTGGGGAGGATGTGAGTAAAGATGCAGGAGGAGAACTGTACTGGTGAGTTTACAGCATATCACTGCATCATACGTCAGGAAACGCTGTGTGGTAAAGTGTTAATAATGGAACATTTAATGAGCACTGTAACGCAAACTGTAAACTTTATCCGAGCTAAAGGTTTGAACCACCGGCAATTGAAGTCTTTTATGCAAGAAATAGATTCAGCGTTTTACAACATTCCTTATCATACTGAGGTGCGTTGGCTGAGTCGAGGAAAGATTCTCAACACGGTTTTTGAGCTACATAATGAAATTTGTCAGTTCATGGACAGTAAAGGAAAAGACTACACAGTTTTGCAGGACGAGAAATGGAAATTTGAGTTGCCGTTTCTGGCTGACATAACAGCTCATCTCAACGCCTTGAACCTTCAGCTCCAGGGACGTGACTGCATGATCATGGACATGTATGATGCAGTGAAGGTATTTCAAGTGAAGCTGCTATTATGGGAGACAGATGCACCAGTGCAACTTGCCTCATCTTCCCTGTTGCCAAGCAATGTTGAACCAAATTGGTGCACCGATGTTACCTAATGCACACTTTGCTGATAAACTGAGTTCTCAAGGCGTGTTCGAGACTTTGAAGCACAAAAAAGGAGTTTCGAGCTGCTTCGACGTGGAAACTGCACCTGTACAGATTCAGATGGAGCTGCAGTGTAATGGGGCACTAAAGGCAAAGTACGACACTGCAGGGCCCGCAGTTTATTTGCTCCATTCCTGAAGTAATGCCTCAGCTCCCTCTACATATAGCTCGAACCTTGTGCATGTTTGGCAGCACATATCTGTGTGAGAAGCTGTTCTCAGTGATGAAGATTAACAAAACAGCACACAGGAGTCGTCTCACTGATGAACATCTACAGTCCATGCCGATAATCTCCACAACACAGAACCTTACACCAAACCTGAACGAACTTGTTACCAAGAAGAGATGTCAAGCATTCAGCTCTGACAAAATTGCATAAGAGGAAAGAGAACTGAATGTTTTGATTTGTTACTTTTACTTTTGTGGAAAAGTATAATTTTTATTTAATTCTTTCATGTTTTTTGCATGTTCATAGTTGTAACTTTTATAATTTTGACAAGAGATATTTTTATACAGAGCAAAGTATTTGAAGTTATATAAAGTTTAAGTTTACTTAATGTCGAATAATATTCCTGTTTGTTTTTATTCCTATTCATGTTCAGAATACATTTACTTTTAGTGTGTTCAATAAATGTTTATCCTGTTCGGCCCGTGACCTAAAGTGTACTTTGAGTTTTGTCCCCAGGTGCAATTGCCACCCCTGTTCTAAACTATTTCTCAGACCCAACATGGTGTTGAACTGGAGACAGTGTGTGAGTAGTTAGGGACAGTTGATACCGGGGAAGGGTTTAGACTGACGGCCGGGTTTGGACAGCGGAACGGTTTGGAATTATTTGGCACTCAGGAGTCAGGACTCTATGCAGGAGACGGTTCCAGATGGCGAAAGGGATTTTGGGATCCTGGAGACGGCGTTATCCCCGATACCAAAGAAGATACGCCAAAGAAGGAGAGTAAAGAGGACGCCGCTATACCCGCGTTCTTGGTGGTCAGGTACATCATTCTTTTCTTCTTCTTCCCCCCTATTCCTGCACACAGAGGTCCTGCAGACATCAGCAAACAGTATCACACAAACACACGCATCTGTCATAACGTTGCCACTGTGTTTTATCCTTGCTATACCACAGCAAGCTGCCTACATTGACTTATTTATTTTTTATAGAAAAAACACACAAAACTATATTTAATATATAACACACTGGATTTACATCAGATTGAGTCACTTTAATGACTAAGTCTAAATATAGTTTAAAATAAAATGTTTGAAGGACGTCATTGAAAAGGGTTAACCGTACAGTATACGGTGATTTTCTCAACGTTAATACGGAGTGTTACAGCATCTGAAACTTAACGGCGGAACGTTTAAACGAACGTCGACCGAGTAACGGAGTAACGTAAACGAGAAAGGACGACTATCATGGTATAAACAAAGTGCGATATGCCGAAGACTAATTTCCTTTAACGGTCCTTCCCTGGAGGTTTAAGGTCTTTTGCTCACTGGTGTTTTTGTTCAGTAATTTTTTTTCCATGACCAGGCGACGTTTGGTCCTGAGAGTTTGCTACAAAACTTTGTTTGTTTGTGAAACTCCAGGTCTGAACATCTCCTCTACCAATCCATGGTGCAGATCACAAAGGTCCGGAGGTCTTTTATGTCGTCCTAAATCTTCGAGATTTAAATCTGTTCGAGCCCTCGCAAAATAGACCGTCAACTTCAGTACGCTGAATAAAAACGAGCTCCTTATAACGAACTCTAAATTCGCGACTCCTATTCCAAATATACATCGACATCTTTCGGGATTTAGCAACGCTCTTCGATAATCGCATTAAATAAATAAATATGAAAAGCAGCCTGTCGTATAACCGGTCGGAACCACAGTAACCAGTGCGCTTGCATTCCTTGTGACATGGGGAATACCGTCCAACCTAGAATTTGTGCGGAAGTGTAAACAAGGTCTAGTCAGGACGTCAGCAGATTTAATCTGTCCAAAATCAACTTTTTTCTTTTCGTTCAAACATTCGATTTCAACCGCCGAATCGTTTCAGATCGCTGAAACTCGCTACGGAGATGAATACGAAAGTTTCCTCCAGGCGCGCCATCGTACCTGCTGCGTTCAGCTCCAGGTCTCTCTTCACAAAGGCTTTTCTCTTCTCCTCCAACAACTGGCTGGGGATCAGACCCGCACTTCCTCCCCGAGGGTGACATGCCTATGGCACACAGAAGGCCACAACCGGATTTCAGAACTATTATATACAACTTTATTCGAGGTTCTTGTAGGACTACCCTCACCTGCCACCAGTTGGGGTCCTCCTGGTTAAAGATCTGCAGGATTTCTCCGCTACGGAAACAAAGTCCCGCTTCCTTGCAAGGGATCAGATTATCGCGAGCAGGGTCGTAATCAAAGTGGCATTTCACATACGCCTGACGGGGTGAAAACACACACACACACAATCTTAATCGATTCATTTAAATACACATCTACGTATATACACAAAATTTAATAAACACAATTTTCATAACAAAATGGCTTCTTCAGTCTTATTTCTAACTCAGATTCGTCGCACCAGAACACTCTTTTGCACCGATATCTGTTTTGATCTTATTCTGATCTGATTGTATCTTAGCCTTTTCGACCTGCTTCCCTTCTGAAAAACCATTTAATACATTTGAAATGTTTGTAGAATAAAGTTCAAATGTTTCAAGAATAAATGAGAAATTATGAGAATAAAGTCAAAATTACGAATCAAAGACATACATTTATTGTAGCTGATGCGCCAAAATACAAAGAATTTCCTTATTGCTAAATCTTAACCTAAAATAGGATTTAATGATGTTTTATTAAAAAACCAGGAAATACACCGCGGACAACGGCACACTCAAAGTTCTCCGCTCACTCTTCTTGCCGCCACCGATTAACCTCACGGCCGCCGACAAGGCACTAACCAGCTTCCCAAGCTATAGAAACATGGACATTGATAAGTTTCAGACAAGCACTCATAATCGCAATCATCCATTTCACCAGAAGGATGACGAAGGCACATATATATGTACATGCACGAGTCCCTAGAGTAGACTACCCATTCAGCCACGCCCACCCCCACTAGAGCGAGTGCGAAGAGCAGAGCACTAGCGGTGCAGCCATAGGAAACGCCCCGGCCTTCACGAGCAAACCCAGGCTTCCCAACAGCCCAGCCCAGCCACTGCAACAGACCAGCAGCGAGTTTAGGTCACGCCCCACGTCTTGCAACCTTAGTTCGCACAGGAGCACACTTTCCACTCTAAACTCACCTTAAAGTTCAGCCACAGTCTTATAAGCGTAGCTCCCACAGTTTCCACGCTAAACTCACCTTAACTTCAGCTGCAGTCTTAAAACCTCACCTCCTGCAGAACCACCATTCCACACTAAATCCACCTTTACTGCACTTTACTTTACTTTGTTGATGTTCATAACGCTGAATGTTTGTTCACATACATCGGTTGAGCCAAACATCTTCTGTGCCGACCTCCGGAGGTTTGGAAGCATGGC
>JAOUQX010000015.1:13590309-13616671 GCA_028566295.1 Liobagrus marginatus
ACGAGTGTGTTCGGCTGTTATATCTGCAAAAGGTGCAAATTAAATTTTGTTAAACAAAACGATTCCATGATTTCTTTATCTCCAGTTGTTTATTTGTTCTATGCTTTAATTTCAGAGTACATTGAGACATTAAACTGCGTAAATTTCAATAAAAACCGGAATAATGGAGGCATTCTAAAACTTTTGAACGGTAGTGTATACAAGCACATACAAACTACTGAGTACCATTTTTAGTTGCTGCAATGAAATGTCAGCAAAATGGATTAGCCTGCTGAATTTATTCACGTTGATTTTCAGGGTGGCTTTGAATTCAGTCCTCTTTAGGTTTGATTTCCATCAAACATGTGGCATCTTTTCATTCCTAACACATTACCCAGTCCACATTATTAAAGATATCCAGCATGATATTTTACCCAATTGACATCTGATGTGTTTTAAAAGTGTTCCTTAAATTTTTTTGAGCAGTGTATTATTTTCTGACCGGAGAAAAACATGAAATCATGTTTTCTCACAATTAAACCTTTCATTCCCTCTAGATTTTGTGGAATACATTTTGTTATTGTTTCCTGAATTCCTGATTTTATCTCAGTTTTTTAAAACATTGCAATGCATGTTCCAATGTTTTTAGATGTTGTTGCAGTAAATTTGCAGGGTTAAGTAAAATTGCAAGCAATGCAAAACAGTTTACCTCCGTTTTCATGAATAACAATGGGAATTGCTTTTAAAAGTGCCTAGAAGTAATTTATGTTGATAAATGGGAGACATTAGCTTTGTACATGTCTACATCTTCAAAATACAAAAACAAGAAAGAGCGTTTGGTGACGTAGTGAACATATTTTTTTGCAAGGCTTTACACTTTTTTTTGAAAAAATATTTTTTTGTAAAATAAATAAATAAATAACTGTCCACCACCAAATTGTGGAACAATTTGAGTTAAATTACTGAAATAAATGAACTTTTCCACTTTTCTAATTTATTCAGATGCACCGGTATGTGAGCTAACTGTACCGATATATAGTGGGTGTAGAGCAAGATAAGAAGAGGACCATGTGTTGAGCCTCGTGGGACACCAGCAGACAGTGTGCATGGCTCAAATGTTTTAAATCAGTCTTCTTCTGGATGGGAATAACACTTGCTTTTTTAAAAGAACTCGGCGCTTGACCAGATGACAAGGAACTATTGATTGTAGAGATGAAGGTATAGTAGTGCATAGTGCAACATGTGGCATTTTACCAAATAATGATGGCAGCAGTAAGTAATTAAAAATAGCAGCATTTAAAAAACAGAGTAAAGTGACTCTGCAGAAATGGTATGTTAAGTCACACAGTAAACATGTATTTATATTTACTGTGTGTGTGTTGGAACCTGGAGCTTGGAAAGATGGAAAATGTTGGACAGCAAAGTTGCCCAAATGCTTCTGTACCTTTTGGCAGGTGGATGAAGAGGGTGTGTGAAGGGTGTGTGGGTTCAGCCACAATGCTGGTGGCTTTTTGGCTGCAGAGTTAAGTGTAAATGTCCATGATAAAATTGAGAGAGACCCCGATGATCTTCCTAGCTGTCCTCACTATCCACGACGGTGCAGTTCCCAAACCAGACAGTGATGCAGCTGCTCAGGATGCTCTTGATGGTGCCTCTGTAGAACGTGGTCAGGATGGGGGAAGGGAAATGTGCTTTCCACAACCTACGTGCTCAGGGTGGTGTTGGAGATGCTGTTCCTGATCCGGACTGACTGATGTATAAGCGTCAGGAAATCCAAGATCCAGTTACAGAGGTAGGTGTTCAGACCCAGCAAGCTCATCTTCTCACTCAGGTGCTGAGGGATGATTGTGTTGAATGCTGAACTGAAGTCTATGAACAGCATTCGTACATACGAGTCTTTATTGGTCAGGTGAGTGAGGGCCAGATGTAGGGTCGTGGTGGATTGGCAACATCTGTAGAATGATTTGGACAATAAGCAAACTGCAGGGGGTCCAGTGCAGGTGGTAGCTGGGTCTTAATGTGCCTCATGACCAAGCATTTCATCACGATAGGTGTGAGTACGACGGGACTATAGTCATTGAGTCATGACACCGAGGACTTCTTTGGCATGGGGATGATGGTGGTTGTCTTGAAGCATGCAGGAACAATGGCTCTGCTCACGGAGATGTTGAGGAAGTCAGTAAAGACATCCGCTAGCTGTTCTGTGCATTTTCTGAGCAGCAGAACAGCAGACTTGCGTGCGTTAACTCTGCATAGATTTATCCTCACATCAGCAGGTTATAGACAAAGCACTTGGTCGTTGGGAGGAGGGAGGTCTTCCAAGCTGTTCCTTGTTCTGTGCCTAAAACTGAGTGTAGAAGTTGTTCAGCACATCTGGGAGGGAGGAGTTATTGTCACATACAGGTGAGGTTATCTTGTAGTTTGTGATTGCCTGGATGCCCTGCCGCATGCGCTTTGTATCTCCACTGTCAGGGAATTGTTTGTGGAGTTTTCTGCACAGTTCGGTCCTCTCTTTAATTTAAGGCCATCTTGTCTGCTGCTCTAAAGGCGAAGTCTCTGGACTTTATAAGCGCACGCACCTCTGCGGTCGTCTACGGCTTCTGGTTGGAACGTGTGCTGATGGTTTTGGAGATGGACACCAGTGCACTTGCCGATGTAGCTGGTCACAGATGTTGTGTACTCCTCCAAGTTAATTGAATCACCGTTGGTTGCAGCCTCCCTGAACATATTCCAGTCAGTGTACTCAAAACAGTCCTGAAGCGCAGAGATAGCTCCTGTTGGCCAAGTTTTCACCTGCTTTGGAACTGGTTTAAAGCGTCTGATGAGTGGTCTGTATACTGGCATTAACACAACAGAGATACGGTCCAAGTATCCTACGTGGGTGTTTACATTTACAGAATGGCCAGCTGCCAACAATAAACAGTAATCAACATACCTATCCAATCAGCAAGGATGAAAGCATATATAAAGACACAATCGACTCACCCAGAGTCCTTCGTCAACTCTGCATCCCTCTTACACTCTCATCACACTCACATTTGTCCTAAACTAGAAATCCTGGGGTACGGGGTATCATGGGATCGGGCCGAATACCGAGCTTGGAGCCTTCTCCCCCCGGACAGCAGCCCACTAAATAAGCATACTATTACGCTTAATATGACGCATAATATCTACTATCGGATTTAATTATTAGTGTGTTCTCATGAAGTAATGATTAAACCAAAGCATGAGAACTACTTTCATGATTTCTGAAAAAAACATTCTCACTTGAGAAGGTGTATGGTAGCATACCTCTTTTCAACTGGAGAGCATCATCAATATTTAAATGATCATGGCTAGCTCGAAAGTGACCCTTAAATGTCAACAGACCATACCACATTTACCATATATACTAGTGTAGAAGTCAAAATTTTGTCATAAAATTAATTTTAAAAAGCTGAGTCGACATATCCAGAGTTCAGTGCCAGTTTCAGTAGAATTTTGTACATTGAATGTGGGGCAATGTTGAATTCCCAGTAGTGCTAGTGTAATTAGCTGTATGTTTACCCAGATGACGGTTTTACACACGCACACAGAGACAACAGCTGCCTGTTGATGCTTGACTGAAATCTGATACCAAGCCACATGCGGCATCGCTGACTGCTGAGTGACTATTGACACTACAGTAATAGAAAATAATAAAAAAAAAAGTAATTCAATTTTTACCTTGTGTAAAAATGGGGTTTGAAAAGAAAACGAGAGCTTTATACACTGCTTCACTTAAGTTAAAAGTTATTGAAATTCATCACAGCTGATAACTGCCAACTAGCGGTACTCTTCCTACTGTTGCAGTGGTGGATTTAGTGAGCCACGAGCAGGACTGCTAGCTGGAGAGACACTAAGGGCATAGACCTTCCGCTTTCAGTGCATGGTAAACTAATAGCTTTGAGGCTGGACGTGTACACTGCTGATGCAGAGAAGTAAGTACTGTAACTGTTTGATTGTTCCAGGACCTGACAATTATAAAAATCAAAGAATTTCATAGCAGTTGCATAGCAGAAAGTAGAAGTTTTACCCTGGATTTATCCATGAGTCATCGAATGTTTTTAAATTATTGGTCCAAAAATGGCCTAGACGTTTTGAAATGGCAGATTTGCCATCGGCACATCTCCGTGTCTTCTCTCCAACTTTCTTTTCAACAGGCGTTAATTGTTTTGAGCCATTAAACACTGAGGCTCACTACAGTGATCGGCATCGGCGGTTCTCAACCTGTGGGTCACGAACAACCATTTCACAGGGTTGCCAAGACCACTGGAAATATGTGTTTTCCGATGGTCTTGGGAACCGAGACCCTGCTCCTCTATCCTTCTCCAGGCAGGTCCGCCCACTTTCAGATACACCCACATACGAGTAGCCAGCAATGACAATGGATCGTGTAGAGAAGAACTTTAAGAAAAGAAAATATAGTGAAGTTTTCACAGTATGGTTTTACCTCAATAATTACAGCAGGAATTGAGAAACCGCAATGTGTTATTTGTTGGGAAGTTCTATCAGCTGAATCTATGAAGCCGAACAAACTAAAACTCCATTTTGATATCAAGCATCCGAGCTTTGCCGGCAAGGATACCAACTATTTTATAAGCAAGGCTGATGGACTCAAGAAAGCCAGAGTTGACACTAGTGGCAAGTATCACAAACAAAATATACAGTAGCAGCCGTTGAAGCTTCATATTTGGTGGCACTCCGAATTGCCAGGGCTATGAAATCTCACACCATTGCTGAGGATTTACTGTTTCAGCTACCAAAGACATTGTTCGAGACGAATTTGTTACGAAATTGAGTGCCATTTCCTTATCTAACGACTCTGTCCGCAGAAGAATAGATGACTGATATTATTGATCAGGTAATCCAGGAACTAAAATCTGCTCCACTTCCAATATTTAGTATCCAGCTTGATGAATCTACAGACGTTGCTAGCTGTTCACAATTACTGGTTTACATGAGGTATATTAACGACGGCGACTTTAAAGATGAGTTTCTTTTTTGCAAACCTCTTGAAATGGCAACTACTGCACGTGATCTGTTTGACACAGTTGGTTCATTTCTGAAAGAGTATAAGATCTCTTGGGAAAAGGTTTGCGGTGTTTGCACAGATGGCGCTCCAACTATGCTAGGATGTCGATCTGGATTTCAATGGTACTGAATGAGTCACCAAAAGTCATCGGAACTCAGTGTATGATTCATCGGCAAATATTAGCAATGAAGGCGCTGCCACATGAGTTACAAGAAGTAATGAAACACGTCATAAGTTCTGTCGATTTTGTAAAAGCGAGCACTTTAACCAGTCGACTGTTTTCGCAACTGTGCAACAAGTTGGATGTGCCGAACAATGCTCTGCTATTTCACACTGAAGTGAGATGTTTGATGAGAGGAAAAGTTTTAAAACCTGTTTTTGAGCTTCGTGATGAACTCAAAACGTTTTTTAATCGGAAAGCAAGACCGCAGTTCAAAGCACTTTTCAGTGATAAAAGTGAACTGCAGAAAATGGCTTACTTAGCCAATTAGACATCTTTGCCATCTTGAATGAGTTAAATTTATCACTGCAAGGACCAAGTGCTAACATGCTTCGATTTGTCTGAAAAGATCTGACCATTCCAAATTAAACTTCAGCTTTGGCAAAAAAAATTGGATGAAAGTAAAATTTACATGTTGCCTACCTTATCTGCTTTCTTTGAGGAACATGACATTGAACCAGACAAAAGGATTACGATGACAATTTCTGTGAAAGACACTTGCACCTGCTTGCAGACGAAATTTTCATACTTTCCAAATCTACCTGACACCACATTTGCACTTGCCAGAAGCTCAGTCCAAGTCCAAGTTGAAGATGTTCCTGAGACAGCTGTAATATCTGCGCTGATCCGAATGGTTCGGTTCGGATAGCGAGACAGGAACCAGGACGCATGTAAGACTCAATCGCAGGCTTCTTGAACATGACTTCTTTATTTTCGTGTCCACAGTTTAACACAACCACATATAACTACAAAGTCCGGAGCGGACTCTGGAAAAAAAATCAGAGGCATAGGCGGACTCCAAGAGGGAGTCAGAAGAACCCAGATGTTCTGAGAGAGAGTCATGAGCATAAGCGGACTCCAAGAGGGAGTCAGAAGAACCCGGAGGTTCTGAGAGAGAGCTAAGAGCATGGGCGGGCTCCGAGAGGGAGCCAGAAGAACCCGGAGGTTCTGAGAGAGAGTTAAGAGCATGGGCGGGCTCCGAGAGGGAGCCAGAAGAACCCGGAGGTTCTGAGAGAGAGTCAGAAGGGCAGATGGTCTCTGAGAGGGAGTCAGAGATACAGGCAGACATACGCATACCATCGGACACCCCCTCGCCCCCAGACACACGCTTTGTCTCAGCCACGCACTCCACTGCAGCCACGCACTCCACTGCAGCCACGCACTCGGCCTCGGACCCGCCGTCAACCTCAGACGTGGGGTCAGGCACTGGAGCACTGTCGGTCTGTTGAGCACTGTCGGTCTGTTGAGCACTGTCGGTCTGTTGAGCACTGTCGGTCTGTTGAGCACTCTTTGTCACTGGAACCTGGTCTTTATCTGGAACATGGTCATTAACTGGAACATGGTCCTTAACGGGAACTTGGTTGGGGGGCAGGAGCTCTGGCAGGTCATCAAACTCCGCCTCGTCAGCGAGCTGCTCGCTGATGTGTACGTGCTCCATGGGCGTGGCCGGCTCTGCGTGCTGTCGGGGGCGTGGCTTTCCGGCCTCGGCAAGCCGTCCGCGCGACTTTCGTTTTTGCCAGCGTCGTGACTGTGTAGCCGGGGCAGGGGAGACTATCTCCTCCGGGCACGAGTCCGATTCGGGAGAAAAATACATCTGCACGTACTCCGTGAGGCTTTGTTGTTGTTGCTCGCCGTCTCGCGGAGATCGAGAGGAAAACTGCGTTTCGGAGCTCAGCGGCTCGTAGCGCGGGACTTTGTCCCAGTTCCGCGCTTCATAATACAGCTCGTTGCTCAGCCACTCCTCCATCTCAAGCTCCTCCTCGGACTCGTCCTCCGGCCATTCACTCCAGGAAGGCGGAGAGGCGAATGCGGGGGTGACGTTTGGCGGTTCGCCGTGCAGATCCACGTTCCGGTTCCACCTCTGTCCAAACACCTCTCGCATAAGCCATTCGTGATCCAGTATTTCCTGGATCGAGCCGTCTTCCCACATACCGTAAACCGGCTGCTCGGTTTGCCGGGGCGAAGCGCGCTTGCCGACGTGCGCTTTTCTTTCAGCTGGATCCGACGGCGCGCGCTGGCTTTACTCGCTCGCTCGCCGCCAATCCACCGAGCCTTTCTGTACAAGCCCGCTGAGTCTTTTGTTTTGTAGGCGAATCATGCTGTACATCTGCGCTGATCCAAACGGTTCGGTTCAGATAGCGAGACGGGAACCGGGACGCATGTAAGACTCATTCGCAGTCTCCTTGAACATGACTTCTTTATTTTCGCGTCCACAGTTTAACACAACCACATATAACTACAACTAAATACAACTGATGATTTGCGCTGATCCTACCCAGCGCTTCCTCTTTATACTAAAGCTTGAGTGACTTAAATTAAACACAGGTGAGCATGATTAGGAGTGAGCGTGCGTGCATGTGAGCAGAAAACATGACAACAGAAACATGTGAGGTTATTTGAACCAAACAACCAAAACAGTGAACAAGCACACAGTCCTTAACCGTGACAACAGCACAAAAGGAGTTCATTGAACTTATCAACAGCGATGCAGCGAGAAATTATTTCTCTACAATTCCAGTTTCAAAATTCTGGATCAAATTTTTGCATTTGTGTTCTGTCTGTGTTGCGCCTTCTTCCATTTCCAACAACGTACTGTATCTTTGTGAAACAGGGTTTTCCAGCTTGTTGGTTATCAAGTCTAAATACAGAAGTAGACTTGTTGTGGAAGATGATCTTTATTGTGCTCTTGCAAAGACTGCCCCGAGAATTTCTGATCTGATGAGAAAGAAGCAATCTCAACCTTCGCACTGACGTTTCTTTCTTACGCATACTGTCACAAAATGTAGCAATGTAGTTCACTGTTGTTATATTTATTTCTAATTACAAATAAATTAAATTGTCAAAGCATGGTGTAGTATGGGTAACAGTCTTAATATTTCACAATATATAATTACATATTGTTTTTGTGATTAAATGCTATGCTTTAATTATGTTCAATTTGTAACAATGAAAATACATCCTGCATATCGGATATTTACATTGCAATTCATAATAGTAGCACAATTACTGTTATAAAGTAGCAACATAAATAATTTTATGGTTGGGGGTCACCACAACATGAGAACCTGTATTAAAGGGTTGCCGCATTAAGAAGGTTGAGAACCGCTGCACTAGATTCACTATAAACTATGATTTATTGGTTTTTGGTGGGGCAAACCAGCAGAATTCATTTAAGATCAAGGTAAAATTTCTAAAGAGCTGACCGACGAACAACTTTCAAAGAATTGGAACTACAGCGACTGGTAAGCTGCCAGATTGATTTCAATTTCAATATTCCTAATGTGGCACTTTTCAGAAGGGTGTGGGAGCAGGAGATTTGCTCCATCAAGAATGCAGTTTGGTTTACAGTGGGAACTCCTTAATTGTCTGAGGACATACTCCAAACTATCTTAGTTGATGTGGATGTCATCTGCAATTCCTGACCCAATAACTCCAAATATACTTCTAATGGGCCAGCTAAATACCACAGGCCAGTTATTGTCCTGAAACTATAGGACACCATAGATGGCTGCATTGTCAGAATGTAATAGCCCAATTCTGGATTCATTACCTCACAGATTACCTTCAAACACTTTAAAATAGCTAGAAATTGCAGCAACCAACAGAGTCTCTTATGTTAGGAACAGTGGTAATGATAGTTGATCCTACAGTGATCTTATTGGCCTATAGATTGAGTGGTGAAGATCATTCCAAACAGGGATTATGTTTCCATGTCTGAATTTTAAGTGAAAGACAACATTTGCACCTGACCTGTAGCCCATCTTATTTTATTTTATTTATCCTTTATTTATTTTTTTAGATTTATATTTTATTTATTTTCCGGAGAGACCTGGTCAAGATGGCAGCAGACAACGTTTCACAAAAAGACTAGAAACACCCAAGGCAACCAAAAAAAACAAAACAAGATTCTTTTATAACAGAGTTCAAGATAATCTTTAGAAGTACTCCAAGGTGGCATAAACTCGTTTGGAAGGTCATAAAAATATAAATAATGTTTACCAAATTCTGACGATTCCTTCGGAACTTTTAGTTGATTGACTTTATTGTTTTATCCAACCATATGCCTAAATATTTATAGGCACTGACTCTTTTCAATTTGTGGCATTTAAAGTAGAAATTCCTTAAAATAAAAATCATATTTTTTTTACTTTTTTGAATTTAAAACCAATTTTTTTTAACAACGAATGTTGTTGTATTACATTAAAAGCCTTTTGTAGGTTCAACAATGCTTGGTTTATAGAGGATTCTGCAGAGTATATAATTGTATAATCGGTGTAGCGCATTAAATCAAGGGGGAAAGTATTAATAATTGATTTGATTTTTACTCGTTATAACCAATTATAAATATGTATATTAGATTAGAACAGTAGAAATAAACTTAAAAACAACTGATCTGTTCATCTGTCCAGTGAACTGATAGTACAATCTTTTATGAACTCAAAGAAAGATCAAATTTAGTAAATACGATTACATAGGATAGGTCAACTAAACTAAAAGGAGTATCTACACAGAACTACAAATAGGGAGGAAAATTATACGTGAAGGTGAGAGAAAGACAGAGAGTCTGTGTAGATGAGTAAAATATTTAAAGAGAGCGAGAGAGAAAAAGAGAGCGCAAGATAGACACAGCACTTTATAAGCAAAGAATAAAATCACCCTTTTAAAAAAAATTTACTCGTACGTTAAAATAGTTACTGGATTTTACTTGCATTGTTTTGATGTTGAATGTGCGTCTGATTGAAATTAGCGTAGACTTTAGTTTCTGCCGGCAGTTTCTTCGGTGGTGGACCAATGATAATGTGTGTTTACGAAGATGGACAAGAAAAAAAGACTTGAATTGTTAGCGGCTGGGGTGCTTTTTTGTGGATTAGCGTTCTGTCGCTGTGTTAAGCCAATCAAAGGGAATGAAAATGAGAATGGGAAAACTTTTGCTTTGTTCTCGGTTTTATTGCTTTATTGAATAATATCCACTATATGCAGTTTCAGTTATGGGGCTGATACTAGTTTAAATATGCAGCTTCAGATATCAGAGTGGAAAAATAGAATATATCTGATCATACTGTAAAAAAGCTATCCTGAATTATTACTGACTTTACTGTCATGAAATGTACATAAGGGAGGATTACACAACAGGGTGATATGCAAACACAGGGTGGAATGATGTGGTCTGGTGTCCCGTGCTTCTCCAGAGCTCATAATTTTCATCTAACATTCTGAAGTGCTTTATTCCATACATACATTTACCCAGGACTACAATAGTTTAATTATTAAGTAGACGTTTCTCTCAAACACTTTGTGTTTCTTCACCTTGTCAAATAAGTCATCTTTCCTGAATATTTTACACGTTAAACAAAAGATTGATCGATAATCGTTTAAAAATCACATCGCAGCTCTATGAATCGGAATCGAATCGTGAGGTGCCTAGAGATTCCCACCCCTACCGTATAGATAGTTGTTGAACCAGAAGCCAGTGTGCTTTAATTAAAGCTAGTAATTCTGCAGCTTGTGCAGAGAAGTGATCTGGTAATCGACCAGATGTGACTTCAGCAGACAAAGAAGCAATAGCAAATACTTCTTGTCTACTGCCTTCAATTACTTGAGCAGAACCATCAACAAACAATTCAAAATGTCTAGTTTAGTTTTGTTTGAGAAATTGTTTTGCAGATGAGTGAGTAAGAATAACACAATCATGGGCCACATCATTCTCATCCTCTACAGAAACCTCAGGTCTAGCAGTCATACAAGAGGACCGGGGAACGTTGTAAAATAGCATTCGGTTCTGTGAGCATTGCTACCCAATTTGCCCAGCGGGAGGAGGTGACCGAAGTTATTTAAGCCTGATTTATTAATGCAGATACGGCGTGTGGGCACCTGACTGTTAACGTCTACCCTAACACTACACTTGAACAGGGTTGTAGGGCTGGGTAAAATGCTCTAAGACATGGGCCCATACCTCGAGCAACTACATCTAGCTTACTGGAGTAGTAATGAACTGGGCATAAATGTTCTACCATGATCCTTTCATAGGGCATGCAGTCATGAATCCTGTGTTCATGGACATGAAATACAATAGAGCCATCTGTCTGTGGTATTCCAAGAGCTGGTATTCTAAGAGCTGGTTTGACACAATGCCTTTTTAGGGCAGGAAAAGTGTTGAACTGTTGCTCCTAGAGAAACTGAATCAGTGTCTTTAACTTTGACTTTGATAATGTCATAAAGTGGTTGGGATATTGAGGCGCAATCTACAATCCAGGGCCTGAAATACTCTGCTGTGCCTAAGAATGAGCAGAGTGCTTTGATAGTAGTGGGTGGGGGTTTTGCTTTAAATGCAGCTGCCTAGTAGGAATACATCTGACTCCTGCTCCAACAGTTTGCCCTAGAAAAGTAACCTGGTTTTTAGAAATTTGTGCTTTGTGAAAACTGCCTTTATTATCTGTACCTCATTATTTGTTGATGCAATTGAATTGTCACCAACATAGTGGATGACAGTAAACTGTTATAGGACACTCTGGGTCTGATAGGTCACGTCGTACTGCTTGATGATAAATTGTTGGAAAATTAATTTTCCCCTGCGGTAGTCATATCCACTGATATTGTTCAGCTGTTAAAGCTAACCAAGGTTGGCTATCTGTACATAAGGGTACAGAGAAGACACCATTGAACATATCGGTTGCGGAGAATATCATACAGTCCAAAGGCAATCCATTGCAATTGGTGTATTGCTCTGCAACCAAGGGAGTAATATTTTGTAAACAAGCATATCTTGTTTGCTATTCTTAATCCACAGTGACCATGCTATCATGTTCCATTTGCCTTCTTGATGGGCCATATAGGAGATTTTGCTTGAGCAATGGGTTTTAACAATGACAACCTTGTACAGCTTAGTTGCAGGAAGGGTTCCTGTCAGTCTTAGATGCTCTATTAATGTTAAGAGACCATCATGCGTATCTTTAACTCCTATTTAGGATTTAGCTCCAATGCAGTTTTTACGGTGTTAACTAATATGTTTAACAATGCATCACAGAGGAGAAAACCTCCACAAGAGTCCAGTCAACACTGAGACAGACGGTCAATTGAACTTAAAGTGAATTTAACCCTATGGAATCCGAGGGTTTTTTGGGGCCCATGGGATGTTTTGACATCTTATTTTATCTACTTATAACATACTATTAGCCAACATGTATTTTATTTGAATTCGAAATGGCGTAGAGGAACCTGGGAAAATGGGCGTGGACTGCATGTCTGTGTGTGTGTGTGTTAATCCCACTCAGGTTGAGGCACAATCACACACACCTGCACACAAGGTTGCACTTAATCACCGTGGGGTTGATCATTGTCAATGGCGTGTTCATGTTGTGAAAGGGTGTTTATTGTTTTGTGTTTAAAAATGTTAATAAAGAAGCACGGTGTTCTCTATGCCTCGGCCATGTTACTGCCGCAACGCTGTTATCCGCATGTCACACATGGTTAGTGAGCTTTTCTAAAAAAAAAAAATGAACTGAAATAAGGCCAAAACCTGTATTGAAAAGTTTGTTAAAAAAGGCTTGAGTGATCAGTCAGTTAAGCCAGAATATTTACTTCAAAATGATGTATGAATGAATGATGAATGAAACCATTCTAACCACTCATTCACAAACAGTATAATGATTTACACTTTGTAAGTCTGTTTTTAGTGTCCGCATTACTATATGCGTGGGGATGTAGATAAATATATAATATAGTAATAGAGTAATAAATATTTGTGATTTTACACCTGGGAGACTAAAGCCCCTTTCCAACTAACAAATCTTCCCCCATCAAGGTGGAATGTTGTGAAGCAGCCTGAAAAAACAATGTGAGGAGACTCAAAGATTTTTAATCTCTTATTGTAATTGTTCTATATGTACGAGCTATTCACAGGATTAGTATGGATTCCACAGGAACATATGTGAACATATATGAACAAATAATACAAGAAAAATGTGTGTATATTTACATTTTCAACAAATTTGCATTTTAAACATTTACATGCCTGTAGATAGGCATGAGGCAGTATTTTAGTATGACCTGCAGTGTAAGATAACCAAAACGAAACGAATTAACTAGTTAGTAATAAACTACATTACACATTTATTTAGAGTATGACATTACACACCCAGAAAAGAACTATATAAATGTAACGAATAACTATTCATATTTATTATATAACATTTATTGGTAATGCAAAATGTCGAGCTGTGTGAATCTGTTGTAAAAACATCATGCTTTTTTTTGACATTGACAGGGGCACGTGCGAAACAAACCCTGTGCCCACAAAACCTGTTCACAAAGCCATTTGAATGGCGCCTGGGTGAAGCTATCTCAGCTCATTACAGCTAATGAAGTGAAACGGCAATGAATGTACCTCTCCTTGGTTTCATACAAAATATTTGTTTTTGATTTGACTTAAAAAGACATTGTAAGCTTTCCATAGACATGTTTTATGTTTGTGTGACAATTATTCAGTAAGTTACAGTTGAGACTCGTTCCAACAATTCAGACGAGTTTGAAAAAACATGTTTTAAATTTGGTGAAAAGCACAACATATTGTTTTTATTTTGAGTATATACAAAAATAGACACTTCAAAGTTTTGATTGATGTATAACATTTATCTCTATGACTTAAATCGGCGGAGTATTTTTTGTCTTTGCACTGATAAAAAAAAGTGAACTCTTATCGCACAAGGGTTAACATTGATATCTTTGATTGATGAACTCTTTCTGTGTGTGTGTGTGTGTGTGCGTGTGTGTGTGTGTGCGCGCGCGCGCGTGTGTGTCACATAGTATTTTCTTATCCGGGGGAAAAGCACTTAACGTGTAAATCAGATACCACTCAAGGAGGACGAACACATCTATGGATTGCTTCACCTAGCTTGTAAACGTTAGTCCCCTCTGTCAATTTTATTGCCCTCTCTCACTCTTGAAATTCTTTCACCGCTTAGGTTATCAGTGATCTTACCAGACATGGGCAGTGAGTTAGAAGTTTCCAGTTAAATTAACTCAAACAAATCAATACATTTTATACTGAATGCTATTTCCCTTATTAAACAATTTTTTTCCCCAATACAACACTTTGCAATTTTTGCATTAATAAGTGCTGCAAGGTATGTTTACATGTACAGTATTTATTATCAGATGAACAAGTTAATACAACCTATTAGCACTT
Organism: Liobagrus marginatus; assembly: GCA_028566295.1. Lineage (NCBI taxonomy): Eukaryota > Metazoa > Chordata > Actinopteri > Siluriformes > Amblycipitidae > Liobagrus > Liobagrus marginatus. Next base: position 13,604,746 of record JAOUQX010000015.1, read on the forward strand.
TCATTGTTATGCTCAGCTTCTGTGTGCTGAATTATGTTCTAGGGCTATTTTTTGTTGTCATTGCACAAAATGTCGTGCAATTGCACTGAATGTATGTCCTAGATTTGCACATGTACACTTTGTGCATTCTCCGTATTTGTTTTATGTTCTGTGTAGCACCTTGGTACTGGATACATTGGTACTTGGTACATTGTACATGGTGAAATGGCAATAAAAGCCACTAGATTTAACTTGATTCTGTGGGCCTCACGTGGGTTTACTGTGGGCAAGCAATTTTTATTTAACAGTCCTACCCCCACAACAAAAAAGTACACATTTTTGTGTATCCATTCAAGCACACTTGATTCCAGTGGATCCATAAATAGACTGTTCAGAGAAAAAAAAACTCAACCAAACTCTCAAAATACAGTAGGAGTTTCAGTAGGAGTATTTCTTGGAATGATTCAATTACTGACTCAATTAACTTGTTTCATTAATGGATTAATCTGTGTTTTTGACCAAAAGATGGCTTTAAAGTTATTACACCAGACACAAGTGACCGTTGTTGTATCGCATGCCTACACTGTATGCCACAAAACAACCGTTGCAAACAGCGTGGACTATGTCAGAAATAGAAAGTAACAAGTTAAAAGTTAAGTTAAAGTAACAAGTTCCAATTATCGTTGAGCTACCACTGCCCAGTTTTTGGTACTGGGAATTGAACCCACAAATCTTAAGAGCAGAAGCCCATTATCAAAACCCCAGTTGCAGTTGCTTATCAATGAAAAAGCACACAAGAGACCAGAACAACAGTTATCTTTATTGTTTATCATGAAACCTACAGTATTATCTTGTATATTTATTAGCTGGCACTTACTAGAACTTATCCTTCCAGCGACCAACAACCTGCAGCACATCAAGCAATTTACTTAATAGCACATTCTGACAAACTTAACAAATTATTTTATTGTATTAACATTTTTTTTTGAATGACAGAAAAGCTTGACTTTGCCTTATGCTATTATACCTGCCTTACGAAAGGATCGAGCTTCAACTTCCCAATTTATGATGGTAACATATGGCTGCCCAATTGGGTAGACATTAAACAATGCAACATTCAATTAAATTGTATCTATACTCTTCAAATATTAAATCATTGAAAAAGATAACAAAAACTCATTTTATAAATATATGATTTAGATGTGGTATGTTGTACAGTACATAAACATGTAGGTGATATGTCAACAGTGTCCCAGTTTACTCCTATTTGGAGTGATAAACAATTTAATCCTGACATTAAAGGTGCCGGATTTAAGTTATCAAACACAAGAGGTTTTGATCAAATTATGGATCTATACAAGCATGCAATTTCCAAGAAGCATTTTTTGGGAAATAACTACAAATTTTTATAGCTAAAAAGTTGCATCTTATCAAAAGATGAACGGATAAGCTTATCAAATTAGAGGAAATTTGGAAGGAAAGGGATATGTATTTATGTATTATAATTTACGGGTCGAACACAGTACTTCATCAACATTCAAATAAAAATGGACAAATTCCTGGAAAATGGATATGCAGGATACAAGCTCTAGACGAATTGAATAAAAGCAGAGGCCTCATCTTTTCTAGTTAATTAATCTTCAAAACTATTAACGCATCAGGCATATCATGCAAGCACTATTTTATACAAATATACAAATAACTACAACTGCAAATTGTCCAAACACGTCATTTTTATTTGCTCATTTGTTTTCAGGTGATTGTCATGTCCAGCCATGAGACTATTCGTGTTCTAGAGGTTGACGTGGATGCAGCTGTGCCATCCCCAGGGACTCACCTGAAAACTGAGGCAGAATCAGAGGAGGAGAGAGGAAAAACTGCAGATCCAACAGCTAGGACCTCTCAGGATGGACAAACAGCATCCAGTACCATCACAATCGGTGGGATAACTGTTGAACACATTTTTTCATTCTGTTCTGTTATTTGTGATCACATTACCTCAGTGCTTTGAATATCTGTCCATTTTTCAGTTTCTAATGAGGCTGCAGTCCCTTCCATTCAGAATCTTGCAATTCCTATAAGTGTCTCTTTGCCTCATCCTCAGACCAGCATGCCTATCACTATCCAGGCCTGTCCACAGGTAAGCTAAGTCTATACAGCTTGTAACTCAGCATTTAAGGGCAATACAATATCAGGACTGACAGAAGGCCAGTGTTGCTCCTAAACAAAGTCATTGACCCTTACTTGTTAAGCATAATGTTTAGACACGTATGGTGCTTTAGATAAAAACGCAAAGCAGAAACTAAACCTCATAAAACAAACCACTGTTTTTTTATTGTGTTATACCCTTTTAAGGTTTTGACCCAGGATGGTCTTCCTAATTTGATGACTGGTATGATTGCCCAGCAAAGTACTCTGAACCAGCCTCTGCTAATTCCACTAAGTATGGCAGACTCTGTGGTTGGACAAAATGGCCTGGCACTACTGACACTTCCAGCAACTACACTAGCCACTTTGCAAGGATTCGGGGCTGGTGGCGCGACTGGCGGGCTCATTAAATTACCTTTTGGTGGTCTGCAGGGTATGGTATAGTTTAGAAGTGGAAACAATTAACTAATGAAATGAATAATTTATTTATATTTTCTTGTAAAGGTTCTTATGATGAGACCAAAATTGCAGCATTTTACAGCAGATTTAAACTTTTATTGCTACCCTTGTTTTGTCCTTGGTGCCAACATTTCTATTAAATTCATTAAACTGGATAAAAACTTTCAGCCATCTCCTTGCATTCAGTGCCACTGACCAATGGCACATTATCCATTAACCACTTTTAGTTTTTTAAGTTGACCAATCGTTGTAATGCTCTGCATAAAACCTGACTAGTAAGTCACCAAACGCATTTCCTTGTTTTTTATTTTAAAGCTGCAGACATTTGCGTTGCTAATGCTCCCTTTTACCAAATGCAATTTTCACTTTATCCCGTAATTTTTTTTTGCAAGACCACCTATTTTTTTTAATCTACCGTGAAATAAGGAATATTAACCCACAACAATCACAAAAAGAGCAAGTGGAATCCTTCAGGGATTAAGTCACTCTGAAAAGCAAAAATAGAAAATCTAGCGAATATGTAAAAAAAAAAAGAGTCGAGTTTCACAATTCTACCTCCAGCCTGCTCTATTCCGAACCCTTTAGCACGTATTACGCATATGTTATTTTGTTACCGTTGTCTTGTATATTTTAATATAAAATATATTCACTCCTATGGACAATTTACTGTAACACAGGTGTCAAACTCAGTTCCTGGTGGGCCGCAGTCCTACGCAGTTTCGTTACAACCCTGCTCCAATACACAACATGCAGTTTTCAAATAAGCCTGAAGGACATCATTAGCTGAATCAGGTGCATTTAATTTGGGTTGAAGCTAAACTGTACAGGGCTCCGCTCCTCCAGGAACTGAGTTTGACACCACTGTGTGTAGTCAATTCACCTACTCCAATCGCATGTCTTTGGAAACGCGTGGGAAACAAGAACCCAGGAAGAACATGCAAACTCCACACAGAAAGGACCCTGAGACTCCACGTTATCTACTTAAACTTTAAAGTTAAACTTTCATTGTGGGGAAAAATACACGTTTTGGAGTTTTCTGCTGTCATAAAATAGTGTCTGCTAGGCCTCATGTTAACTTATCCTTGTTAACAACATTTTCAGAGCTATTCATTTTTAAAATAATCAATCGAACAGGTTACACCCTATCATCATGGAACACCCGTTTTTTTTTTTGTTTTTTTTTAAATCATTCAAAAATGGGTGGGTTCGAACAAATGGAGCCATGTTCCTAGTTTTTAACAGACCCGAGATTTAAATAACAAAAATAAATAAAGCTGGATTTCTGATCTATTTTTTCATATTCCTCATTTGAGTTCAATCCCCAATTTCATTAGTGTATAGCAACAAAGCAAAATGAAGCTCAGAAACCATGTGTATTATCACACATGGCAGATGCCACTAGTTATGTAGGAAATATTTGGATGGTCCAGAACATACTTATAAAGTGACATCATTTATTCAAGCATATTTTACATATTCAGTGTTTCTTACTTCATTTATTAGAAGTTTGATTTGGTGACATTTTAATGAATGATGTGTCTTTCATATCTTTATCTCACCCTATAGCTGCCACTGTTCTGAACTCAGTCCAGCCTCAGCTTCAGTCACCTACACAGACACTCCTGCAGCCCCAAACAGCTGCACTACAGTCAGTGCAGCAGACACAGGCTGCTTCAGCCAGCACTGCTGCTGTAGCTTCTGTCGTGCACACGGTCCCTGAGCCTAGTTCATCAGTTGCAACACTTCAGACAACAGGCCTCACTATTAACCCTGCTATTGTGAGTTAACACAAATGATGCACAAATAATTAACTTAGCAATTAGTCAGTAGATTTTTTATATTTAGGAGGGAGTTTAAATGAGTCAATAAAATAATCCTTCTTTAATGTGTAATAATGTCTATATATTGTGGTATCTGCTAACTTAAGGGCTAAATACAGGTTCCCATAGTTCCATGATTCAGGTGTACAATGTATAGTGAATTTGTATAGCTTTAATTAAATACATATTATGATAGATTATTTACCTATGTATCAGATCAGTGCTACATCTTTGGGTGTTCAGCCACAGTTCATCAGTTCTCTGACTACAACTCCTCTTATCACTAACACCAATGTGACAGGACTAACCAGTCAGATCCTCACCAATGCACAGGGTCAGGTGAGATAACCTTGTGTATATGTATATAATTCATGCCCAAATAAGAGTTTTGGATTTATGTTGTTGTAGTATGTATGTTATTAGGAATAATTGCAAATTTTTATAAAAACCAGACGTGTATTTGGACGGTAGTGTGTTCTGCATATAGACAGATTCATTGACTCACAAATTACATTTTGCATCTTTACAGTGTCATTGCTGTTTGAATCGAAACAATTAGAATTTTTGAACATTACAGTAAAATCAAATTAAATTTTTTAAGAGAATACAAAAACTTAAGTTATTTATTACCTTATCTTTAGTTGGTAGGAACATTGCCTCTGCTGGTGAATCCTGCATCTCTGATAGGAGTTTCCTCAACACATTCACCACCAAGTCAGGGTCTTCATGTGCAGACTGTGACGCCTCAGCTGCTGCTGAACTCCCAAGGCCAAATCATTGCCACCATTGGGAGAAACCCTAGTGCTCCTTCATTCACTACATGCACAAGCTCTACAGTTATGTCTAAATCCACTCTGTCACACACCAAGGTCAACATACAGGTGTGGTGCATTGAATTTCTATTAAATGATGTCTTGTACAGCGCAATTTTTTTTTTAACAGAATATTCATTTGTATGAAGCAGTTGTATTATTTAAGTAATTTGGTTGTTGTGATCTGCACAATAGACTCCCAGTGTAACAATAAACCAGTCTCCAGTCATGATTGCCCCACAGCCCTCCACAAGGAAATCAACCTCCTTGTCGATTCCTGTTGTCTGTGCAGAAATGCCGACAGTCAACCAACTTGTTAACAGTAAGTGTTTACTCGTTATATTTAACCACAATTGTGTACAGTAGATACCAGATATGTATGTGGATGTAGATCATCATACACACTGTCTATGTGCTTGTTGAACATCTTTTCTGCCACTCCTTTCTGAAGACTTTTCAAATGGTTTTGAAAAACTCTTCATTTTGAAACATCCTGTGGGGTTAGGTTAGGGATCTGTTCAGGCTATTCAAGTTCTTCCAGCTGGATAATTATGTTACAGGGAACCACTCCACCTTAGGACTGCTTGCAAAGATGATTAGAGATGGCTGCCACATTCAAGGAATGTTATGAGTGTCATGCTGCGGCAGGATCTTGAGTTTTTAAAATTAAATTTAAGTCTCCAGTAAGTGGTTTTTTTTTGTTTTTTTGATCTGGGTCTAATATCATATTTATCGTTGTTATTGATTCTTGATTTCATCTTTCCCAGTGTATACAATCTTGTTTGTGATATTCAAAAGCTGTATGCTTAGATAAATAACTAAGATTATAATACTAACATTAAAATGTCATGGTTACGTACGTAACCTGGTTACCTGAGAGGGGAACGAGACGCTGCATCCAACAACACTATGCGGAGTGCCTTCATGCCCACGAGATCTGAAAAGAGTAGATACCACCTAGACCGCCATTTTATATTCGAGGCTCACCCCGTGACTTGAAATGGCAGCCACCCGGAAGCTATTAAAGCACCCCGGAAAGCAAAGCAAGCAATGCGCTAGGCATGCCTGGAGTATGGAGCTGGTGGATGCAGCGTTGAGTTCCCTCGAAAAGGAACTCGATGTTTATGATGACTGTTTAAATAATGCTGCAGGATTTGTTTTGTTTGACAATGGACTTAACTTGTAACTTGTTATGTGAAGAACCACAGACTGGGGTGACTGAAGAAGAGGGCATTAATCTGGAGGAGATCCGTGAATTTGCTAAAAACTTTAAAATACGACGGCTTTCATTGGGCTTGACACAAACACAAGTAGGTCAAGCTCTTACTGCTACTGAAGGACCAGCTTACAGTCAATCTGCAATCTGCAGGTTAGTTTCGATTTTGTCTTGTTTTATTGCTCTAATGTATTATTTATCATTATAGTAAATATACACGGTGCCTTTTAAATACCTGAAGCCTTTTATAAGGTGACCCATTTCAGGTTTGAGAAGCTTGATATAACTCCCAAAAGTGCACAGAAGCTCAAACCGGTTCTCGAGCGTTGGCTTGCTGAAGCAGAACTTTGGAACCAGAAGGGCCAGCAAAATCTGATGGAATTTGTGGGAGGTGAGCCATCCAAGAAACGCAAACGCCGAACCAGTTTTACACCCCAAGCCATTGAGGTCTTAAACAGCTATTTTGAGAAAAATGCACTTCCCACTGGGCAGGAGATTACAGAAATTTCCAAGGAACTCAATTATGACAGGGAGGTGGTACGAGTTTGGTTTTGTAACCGCAGACAGACACTGAAGAACACCAGTAAGATCAATGTTTTCCAAGTGCAGTAGAGTGTATATAAGAAGACTCAAAAGACATTGAGATGTATGCATGGATACAAATTGTTTTCTAATGTGTCATATTAATGATGAATGTTTTGTGAGAAGACCCTAAGGTGATTTTTACATTAAGCTGAACAAATGGTCAGTGATTTATTTTAGCATAATGTTTCTTGTAAACTGCATGTAAAATTGCTCTTTGAAACAACACAATTGAAGAATCAGTATATTACACAAATTGTCATAACAATAAATAGCAATAGTGTCAAACTCTTCTAAAACATACGTACTTGCGTTTTCAGTGTGTGAGCCTATTTGATGTTACATTTTACACAATTGATGCCCAAGTGTCTAACTGATATCTTAAAATTATAATGCAACTTTGTTGGGGCTGTAACATGCTTTGTATTGCCTTTTAGGTCTGTTTCTGGATTTTGTCAAAAATCTTTGAAAAAAAAATAAAATAAAATCTGCCATTCACCTAGTGTGGTCTGTGTGGAGTTTGCATGTTCGCCCAGTCCTTGCGTTGGTTTTCCCAGGTATTCCGGTTTTCTCCCGCCTCCAGAGATGCGTGATTTGACATAGGCAAATTGGCCACTCTAAATTGTCCGTGGGAGTGATTGTGTGTGAATGGTTGTTTGTCTCTAAGTGTTAGCACTGCTATTATCATTGTCCAGGGTGTACCCTGCCTTAAGGTTAGCTGGGATAGGCTTCAGTGCCGAACGAGTCATGTTGCTTACCTTTTGCCAATTAACTTAGTTGCAAAAGGTTTTTGCAGTCGTATTGTATAAAATAGGGATGATCAAGTCACCGTATTAAATCTGATAATGTGGGCTATGCCAATTGGCACAGACATGAATTTGCAGAGTGAACAGTAGTGGACTGATCACATCCCCCTGGAGAGGCCCCAATGCTCAGAGCAGTGGTGTTCGAGGTAGTGTTCCTGACTCATGCTGATTGAAATCTCCATGTCAGGAGGTCAAAATTCAGTTTGAGAGGTTCTGATTTTTCATGAATTAATTAAATGTTTAATGCTTATCCTGTTCAGGGTCACAGGGGCGCGGGAGGCTATCAAAGTTAACTTGGCATGAGGCAAGGTACACCCTGGAAACTCGCCAGTTAATTGCAGTGACAGACAACCATTCACACTCACATTCATTCCTATGGACAATTTAGAGTCGCCAATTCACATATGCCCAATTGCATGTGTTTGGAGGCGGGAGGAAACCAGAGTATCCAGAGAAAACCCATGTAAGCATATGGAGAACATGCATACTCCACACAGAAGAAAGACCCTGGGCAGGGAAAAAAAACAAATGACCATATTGCTGTGAGGCAGGAATGCTAACTGTTACAATGTGTATGCAGGCTGGCAAAAGTAACCCAAAGGCGATATGCATACGCAAGAGACAGTCTGTATTAGTGCAGTTAAACAACCTCAAAGTTGTGCAGCACTCAATATACATGGACGGGGATTCAAACAGATGGGAAGGGACAATTCTCGGGACCGGTACTAGCGTCGGAGCCATTACTAGGCTTGTAAGGGAGCTCGGGGCAGACACTAGGCTCAGGACAGCTCTCGGGACCAATACTAACGTCGGGACCGTGCTTAGCTCGTAAGGGAGCTCGGGGCCGACAATGGACTGGGCTTGTGAACGAGTTTGGGACCGATACTGGACTTGCGATGGTCGTAGGGGCCGATACTTGGTTTAACACAGGGTTCGGGGACGACACTGGGAGTGACACAGGGTTCGGGGGCGACACTGGGGTAAGGAACGCTCTCGGGACCCACACTGGAGTCAGGACAGTTCACGGGGCCGATGTTAGGCTCGTGGGTGAGATCGGGACCGATACTGGACTCAGGACAGTCTTTGGGGCCGACAAAGTTCAAGGTTCAAGTTTCATTTGTCACTTACATTATACGTGGTACAACATACAGTGAAATGCTTTGGAGATAGGACAGGGTTCGGGATCGCCATTGGAGGGGGGACAGTTCACGGGGGCCATCACTGGAGTCGTGACAGTACTTGGGGCCGACACTAGGCTCATATTGAACTTAGGACAGTCTTTAGGGCCGATACTGGAGCTGGAACAATCCAGAGGCATGGCCTGAGGTCTCTGAAGCCTTGGAGCCCGGAGAGGCGGGTCGAGAACCGTGGCCATCAGCGGCGGGTGACTGGAGCGGGAGGTGCGGGCCACGCAGTCAGCTTGGGCTCCGGTGAGTCCTTGGTGTCATCACACTGCTTTCTGGAGGTCCTCAGAAGACAGATTAATTCTGAGTGTGTATTGTCATACCTCCATGATGCCAGCACGGACCAGTGGGGTTCGCTGAGACTGCCCCAGAACAGTGCCCCTAGGTCCCAGTCCTCAATTCCAGAGAGTGGCGCCAGTTCCAGGAACTCTGTGACGTACTCTTTGAGCTCTCGCCCTCCCTGCGCAAGGCACGTCAAGCGCTCCACTGCTCGTTCCTGGGGTCCGGGGCGGAGCTGGAACCTCTGCAGACGACGACCGCCGCACGTCGCCATGCTGAGCCCTCATCGTGGGGGCATAGTACAGACTGGAACTGGCGAGGTAGTCTGTAATCCAGGCAATTTCCCACAGAGCAGGCGGGGAGTCGAAGTCGCCCTCATACCTTGTGTCTGTGTCCTCGCAGCAGCCTGGGCAGGACGTGTCTACGTATAGTCTCCCACTCCCTCTCCAGCACACCATTTACGCAGCATGGGGGTCAGACGGACTTTGACTCTCTCTCTCTCTCCTGGCGCTTCTTCGCTCTTCTGAGAGCGCGGTTGCTTCTCTGCTGCATCCTCTTACGGTCAGTCATTCTGTTGCAATGTGTATGCAGGCTGGCAAAAGTAACCCACAGGCAGGATGCATACGCAAGAGACAGTCTTTATTATTGCAGTTAAACGAACTCAAAGTCGTGCAGCGCTCAATATACACGGACTGGGATTAAATGTACGGTGAACCCAACGCAAGGAGAAGCTCGCGGGTTAAGAGGCAGAAGTTCACGTGATCCTCCGATGCGCTCCTTTATCTTTATCTTTTAATCGCCTTTGGCGATTCAGCAAGCGGGTTAGAGTGGCGCTGAATCTGAGCTTTGCCACGCTTCTTTAACTCCTGCTCTGACGATTCAGCGAGTGGGTTAAAGCGGCGTTGAACCAGAGCTTTACCTGACCAATCCATACTCCCTCGAAAGGATCACCTAGAAGGAAAGTATAAACACAAACACGCTGAGAACAAAAGACGCTGATGCAATCACACTGACACAGTTTGAGACAATGACTGACAACGAGAGGGAAACACACGAAGGTTTTTATGTGCGCAATAATGAGGAGTGTTTGACTAAGACAAGCCACAGGTGAGGGGAATTACACAGAGGAAAGACACACACACAAACCCACAGACACATACACGTGCCATTTCACGGACGAGGTTCTGGCGCCACCCGGCGGCCGACCGGGACATGGCTATGCGTGTGACACTAACCACCGGTGCGGCCTGATTTTTGATTTATAAAATCAATAATATGTATTTATCTATAATAATCTGTATATATGTCTATCTGTCATCCTTAAAATTGTGATTACATCTGATGTCTATGGAATTTATTTCTGTCCCCAGAAAGCCTCAATGTTAATTTTCATAAAACAAAATTATATTTTTTATATTATATCCTAATTACACAACTGCATGTGGAAAAAGCTATATATTTTGTTTAGAAATAAGGTTTATTTTTATCGTAAAGCAGTTTGGATTGTGTTAAATTTGTGCTTTGCAAACAATATTTGCCTTGACTAAAATAAGTTTTATATCAAATACAACCCTGGTTTTCACCTGTCCGATTTTTCTTAGTCATTCTATTTTTTTGCATTCACACACAAAAATGACCTTAAATGTAAATTAATTTTATACTTTTACTTTCAGTTAGATTACATAATTTATACATTTGGGGGTGTTCTTCAAAAATAATAGGTTTCTACTGTGATATTTCTTATTTTATGTGTGAACAAAAAAGATTGCCAACTAAAAAACATTTTTTAACCAAAATGGAAGGAATCACATATAATTTGCATGATGTAATGCCTTTGTTTTTTTTGTTTTTTTAAATAGAAGCACACTATAAGGTATATTCTTTCTCTTTTGCATAAATGGCAAATTTGCCTCAAAGGTTGTCAGTCAAGTGTTACACAAATATTATTGCCACAGTGTATAACAAACATTTTGGAATAAATCGTATGTTTATGAAAATATATATTTTTAACAATGTGCTCAGTAGTTGTAGGCTTTCATGTTGAGGTTAGGCACAAAACGTTTTAAATTTTACTTAAGTTACCTGTCGACTCTGTTACCCAGTGAAGGTAGCATAGTGGCAGTAGCAACCTTAGATGTCATTTTATGTATTCCTATCAACCACTTTGAGCAGCTTTACAGTGATAAACTTGAAAATAATGCTTCAGTGATGCAACAGATATCATGGTATCATTGGTGGATGTGCGGTGCCTCTGTGCTTCAGTACAAGTCTCCGTAAGCAAAGAAAATGAGCCTCCTGCAATATGGACATACCTCTCTCCAGTTCCTACAACAATAAGGATCCATCAAGTCACTTCGCCAGGAGAACTTAAATACCATGATGTACAGTGGTACCTCGGTATAAGAACGCCCCGGAATACCTAAAATTCAGTTTACAAATTGCAGCTCGTCAAAAAAATGTGCTTCTGTATGCGAAAAAATTTTCAATATACGTACCTAACAGCGGCCCAAACCCCGCCTCATCTGAGATCCGCAGGAGTTCTAGACTGTTTACTTCCTGTTTACGCTGCGAGCGAAGCGCCTCACTTCCGGGTTTGAAGTATCGTTCATTCACAGATCAGACAAAGCGCCGTTCACCTTTA
>JAOUQX010000017.1:4577-14929 GCA_028566295.1 Liobagrus marginatus
CCTTGCCTGCTGAGTGTTTAATGCACGCGATCGCCGTACACCGCTCTGCTATACCATCTCGCAGAGCATTTCTTACATACGGTAGTATTGTTTAAAATAAAAGCAGTACAATGTGACTAACCAGAATAATCCAGGTTTTTTGTATATTTTTTATTGCTACGTGGCAAACAAGTTGTACAACCAGTAGGTGCAGTAGATTCTCAGAAAACAAACAAGACCCAGCATTCATGATATGCACGCTCTTGCAAAGGCTGTGCAATTGGGCAATTAGTTGAAAGGGGTGGGTTAAAAAAAATAGCAGTGTGGCATTCAATCAGTGAGGTCATCAATTTTGTGAAAAAACGTGTGTATCAGGTGGCCTATTTAAGGATGAAGCCAGCACTTGTTGAACATGCATTTGAAAGCCTGAGGAAAATCCGTCGTTCAAGACCTTGTTCAGAGGAACAGTGTACTTTGATTAAAAAGTTGATTTGAGAGGGGAAAACCTATAAAGAGGTGCCAAAAATTATAGGCTGTTCAGTTAAAATGATCGCCAATACCTTAAAATGGAGAGCAAAACCAGAGAGACATGGAAGAAAACGGAAGACAGCCATCATAATGGATCGAAGAATAACCAGAATGGCAAAGGCTCAGCCAATGATCACCTCCAGGATGATCAAAGTTAGTCTGGAGTTACCTGTACTGTAAGTACTGCGACAGAAGACGTCTGTGTGAAGCTAATATATTTTCAAGAATACCCTGCAAAGTCCCTCTGTTAAAAAAAAGGCATGTGCAGAAGAGGTTACAATTTGCCAAAGAACACATCAACTGGCCTAAAGAGAAATGGAGGAACATTTTGTGGACTGATGAGAGTAAAATTGTTCTTTTTGGGTCCAAGGGCCACAGTCAGTTTGTGAGATGACCCCCAAACTCTGAATTCAAGCCACAGTACACAGTGAAGACAGTGAAGCATGGTGGTGCAAGCATCATGATATCGGCATGTTTCTCCTACTATGGTGTTGGGCCTATTTATCGCATACCAGGGGTCATGGATCAGTTTGCATATGTCAAAATACTTGAAAAGGTCATGTTGCCTTATGCTGAAGACGACATGCCCTTGAAATTGTTGTTTCAACAAGACAATGATCCCAAACACACTAGTAAACGAGCAAAGTCTTGGTTCCAAACCAACAAAACTAATGTTATGGATTGGTCAGCCCAATCCCCGGACTTTAATCCAATCGAGAACTTGTGGGGTGAAATCAAAAATGCTGTTTCTGAAGCAAAACCAAGAAATGTACATGAATTGTGGAATGTTGTTAAAGAATCATGGAATGGAATAACAGCTGAGAGGTGCCACAAGTTGGTTGACTCCATGCCACACAGATGTGAAGCAATTTTAAAAAACTGTGGTCATACAACTAAATATTAGTTTAGTGATTCACAGGATTGCTAAATTCTAGAAACAAAAACGTTTGTGCAAAATAGTTTTGAGTAAGTATAGTCAACGGCAGACACTGCTATTTTTTTGAACACACCCCTTTCAACTAATTGCCCAATTGCATAGCCTTAAGAGCGTGTGTAACATGTAGGCATATGGGTTTATGTTTTAAGTTTAGGTTTTGTCTGACATGCTCCCCTGTTCACACACACACACACTCACACACTGATAGTCACGTTTGGTTCATAGTCACGTTTAAGTTCAAGTTTGAGGTTATTAGGTAATTAGGGTGATGGTGGCTCAGTGGGTAAGGCTCTGAGTCAGTGATCAGAGGATCGGGGGTTCAAGCCCCTCCAGACATGCTGCCATCATTGGGTCCTTGAGCAAGACCCTTAACTTCACTTGCTACAGGGGCGCCGTTCGTTCTGGCTGACCCTGCGCTCTGACCCCAGTGTATTCTGACAGATATGCTGGGATATGCGGAAAATAAAACATTTCACTGCGTGTATTTGTATGTGACAAATAGGATCTGAAAATGCCAGTAATCATTCAGATCTACAATTATAATTAGGTGCAGCTGATTGGCATTAAGAACCAATTAGCACACAAGTATATAGGAAGTGCACTGAGACTAGTTGGGGGCAGTTCATTCTGTGTGTTTGTGAGAACGCCAGCTTGCCTTGAGCTGGAAGTCACGGTTGATGTCCTGGTTTCGTGTGGTTTACGCAATAAAAGTTTTGTTCTACACAGCCTGCGCCTGAGTCATCCTTCATTTGAACCAGGGATCTAAGCGAGCTGTTGCCACACCGTTACAGCATGCATATCATGAATGCTGGGTCTTGCTTGTTTTCTGAGAATCTACTGCACCTACTGGTAACTTGTTTGACAATAAAACAATAAAAAATATACTTAAAAACCTGGATTATTCTGGTTAGTCACATTGTACTGCTATTATTTGAACAATACTGTATGTAAACATAACCATGAGTTTACCTGTGGCAGATTCTTGCAGCTTGTCTCTTTTCCTTCTCTTCTTTTTGCCCTGTTAATACACATAAATAACTATATGTTTAATACATTTGTTCAGACATAACCAGAGAACTTTTAGAGTACAACAAAAAATGTGCATGCTTGGTGGAAATAGACAATTCACTGGGCCAACTCATCAGTATGGAATGTAGCTATTGGCCTTCTTAAAAGCTGCTACAACTTGCTAAATGACGTCAGTGCCAAATTTGCCTAATTGGCCATGTGCATGCAATTGTGATGGACACTGTAGGAGAGAGGAATAACCTTTTGGGAGAGAGAAAAAGTGAGTAAAAAACCAAGTCAGTTTTGCTTGGGTTGGGTTTAACATTATGATCCACTTAGGATCTTACAAGAGGTCACAGAAAAACATGAACATTGTTAACCATAACATTTTTTGTATAGGCCTACAATTTACATTATACATAATACATTTCACACAAGTTTTCATGTTTTCACATTTCTGAAATATCTAACATGTTTTGGTTAAAATTCCCAATCAGTTTTTTGTCTTCTAAAAACCGGCTCTGTTAACAGCGGCTTGTTTTGGCGTATGCAACTGTTCACGCTGTCCATATCTTCCATGGAACCCGTGTTGCCAGTTTGGTCTACGTTTGATCAGAAGCCTCAAATATGCTCCCTGGATAATAAAATTGGACTACAGCATAACTTTAGAGACTTTTGATTTTATTTTTCATGGAGGAGCTCAGTAAGGTCAAAACACTGGGCTAGCATTGTAACGTAACAAAAAGAAAGGCAGTTCTGTTAAAGCTGTTTTTGTGTTTTTCTCCCCCAATCAGGAGCTTAATCAGGAACACCCAACCATCAGGTGTATTGAATCAGCACAACATGTCCTGTGACATCTAAAACCCTGCACTGTTCAACTTCAAAAGTGGCTGGTTAACCAAACAAACATAAAACAAAGACTGTATGTATGTATGTATGTATGTATGTATGTATCTATGTATGTATATATGTATGTGTGTAAAGAAAAGAGTCCAATCATACATATGAACAGAGGGAAAAATGCAGCATAAAAACCATGTCCGTATATTACTGATGGGTGCGTGCGCTCAACGCACCAATAGTTAAAGTGGGAATCGGGAGGGAGTATGAGACGTACGTGAATGTGTAAATGTGTGTGTGCATGTATGGATTACCCAGCGAGGATGGCTAGTTCTCCTTTGCCACATTATCCCCCCCCTCTCGAAGCCGTGCACTGGCCGGGAACTGAGACAGGTAGTCGGCGACCACATTCTGTTTTCCTGGCCGCACCTTGAAGTGGTAGGGCTGTAAACTGACGTACCACCATGTAATCCTTGAATTCCTATCCTTCATAGAGTGAATCCACGTTAACCGCTCTGTGGTCCATTTCCAGATCAAACTCACGTCCTAGCAGATAATAACGGAGGCTTTCAAGGGCCCACTTAATGGTGAGGCACTTTCTCCACGCTGAGTACCATAATTCCCTCGATAACAACTTCCTGCTGAGGTACGTAATAGGTCTTTCTTCCCCAGTTTCTCCTTGTAACAAGACTGCCCCCAGTCCCGTCTCAGAGGCATCCACCTGTACAAGGAACTGTTGGGTAAAGTCTGGACCTTGTAAAACAGGATCAGCACATATCTTTTCTTTTAACTTAACAAAGGCCCTTTCACAGTCCTCTGTCCAAGGTATTGGCTCTTAACCCTTTCCCTAGCAGATTTGTCAGTGGTACAGCCAGAGTAGCAAAAGCAGACACAAACCTTCTATACCAGCCAAACAGTCCCAAAAAGGACCTCACCTCCTTGGTTGTGGGCCTGGGATGAAATGCTGTGTAGGGTCGTGATGCTGGATCCAGGGGTACTTGCCAGTATCCCTTGCAAATAAGCCTTCCCAAGCCTCTCCAGCATATCATCAATCCTAGGCATATGGTAGGCATCAAACTGAGACTGTGCATTCAATCTCCTAAAATCTATACATATCCTCAGTGTTCCATCTTTCTTTGGGACAATGACCACTGGACTACACCAATCACTGGCAGAGGGTTCAATCATCCCAAGGTCCATCATCAGCTTCACCTCTTTTATTAGTGGGTGACTAGCCTCTCAGGCACTCGGTAAGGCCACCGTCTTGATGGTTCCAGATTACTTAAATGGATGTGATGCTGTGCCAACTCCGTTTGCCCAGGTCTCTGACGAAACAGAGCAGGAAACTGCTCAAAAAGATGCTGCAGTTCATCTCGCCGTAGGTTCTCTAGGTGATTTACATCCACCTTCGACTCCCTTCTCCAGACGATGGACTCTGCTGGTTTGCTCTCCACCCAGTCCACTTTCTGCACCATTAACGATGGTTCTGGTTTTCCCTTACCGGTGGGCTCACTCCACTCCAACAGGTTAACGCGATACGTCTGCTTGGTTTTCCCCTTGTCGGGGTGGTGTATTTCATAGGTCATTGGACCCATTCATCAGAGTATCTCGTCTGGTTCTTTGCCACTTGGTCAACAACTTATTGGCCGATGTCGGCAACAGAAGTTGCTGTCCCGGCAGGAACTCTGTTTTGTGCATTCTTATCATACCATAATGTTTGTCTCTTTTGAACCTCTTAGAGATTCTCCCTCACCTTTTCTAGGTATTGCTCAAGTCGCTCTCTCATCTGTAGTACATGTTGTACTATCCCCTTCTCCTCAGCTCTTCTTGCCATGGCAACCCATCCTGACCTCAGGAGGTCTAGTGGTCCTTGCACCTGCCAGCCGTATAATAGTTCAAAGGGTGAGAATCCGGTTGATGCTTAGGGAAAATCTCTGTAAGCAAGAAGAACAAATGGTAACCACTTATCCTAGTCTTTACCTGCCTTTCATGAATTTCCTAAGCCTGTTCTTTAAGGTTTGGTCGAACCTTTTGACCAGTCCGTCTGTTTGTGGATGATATCGGGTTGTTCAAATTGCAGTGATACCTAGTTGGTGATTTAGTTGACTCATCAGCTTTCATGTAAAGTTTGTCCCTTGGTCGGTGAGAATTCTTTCCGGCATACCAACTCTTGAAAATAACTTTTTCTAGAGCTTGGATGATCTTTGGTGTGGTAATGGACCAAAGAAGAAATTCTTCTGGGTACCTCGTAGCATAATCACTGATCACCAGGATGTACTGATTTCCAGAACCGCTCTTCTCCAAAGGCCCCACAATGTCCAATTCTATCCATCACTGGAAAAGGTTGCAGTGGTGCTCTACCCCGCTGGGATACCATACTCGTCTTCTGACAGATAGCACAGGTGTTGCAATATGTCTGTACATCAGTATATAATGTAGGCCAATAAAACTGTGAACAGATGCGTGCATATGTTTTCTGCTGGCCGAGATAACCGGACCAGGGAATTGTATGTGCAAAACGTAATACCATCTGACGACAGCATGTGGGGACAATCAAATGTGTTACATCAGTATTTTGTGAACATAACAGGTCATTCAACAACGCATTTTTCATTACATAAGTTATCAGTTTTTCCACCTTTAGCTTTTTCAAACAAGGATTTAAAAGTAACATCATCCCTTTGCAAAGCAATGAGATTCGCTGGGACCTCCCAGCCATATATACTGATACATTCTACAGAAGATTCAGTGACTGGTGTACCCAGGTACCTCTCAAATCAACGCTGTCGACGTGTATTTCTGGGGGCTTTGGTTCCACCCAGGCTATCATAAAAGTCTGGCAGTGGTTGGTGACCTGCCTTAGCTTGAGTTCGTGTTAACACAGGACATGATAGAGTAGTAATGGCATCATTAACCACATTCAAATTTTCAGTTTGTATTAAATCACATAACACAGGTATATCTCTACCCAAAATCATATCCACAGGTAAATTGTCCAATATAGCAACATTCAACAGAAACAGGTGATCAATAATACCGACATTGGCTTGACCCATGACACATTGCACAGATATAGTCTTTGAACAATCAACCCTGTGTATGAAGCCAGTTTTAATTAGGGAGATAGCACTCCCAGTGTCCACAAGTGCCTTTAACGGGTATCCATCTACAGTCACATTACTAAGATTATGCTTTCCTCCACCTGAGTGTGGTATATTATCCCCTTCTCTCGGAACATATCAGAAACCAGTCAACTTTGCGTTTCGGCCAGGACACACCGAAGCTTTATGCAAAGGATATTTGGGGCTTTATGCAAACTATGTAAACCATAACATGATAATAGGCAAACCTAACAAGCTGTGATTTTCTCTCTCTCTTCCTCTCTTTGCTATCTATTGGATTGTCAGTGAATTTAAAAGAGGGTGGCAGAGTGGTTAGCATTCCTGCCTTACAGCAAGAAGGCCAATGGCTCGATTCCCATCCTGGGTCATGCTATTGTGGAGTTTGCATCTTCTCCACATGCTTGCACTTGCTCTTGTTTCCTCCTTTTCATAGGTGAATTGGCTAAATTGTTTAAAGGATTGAATGAGTGGAAAATGTTTGACAATTGTAAAAAGTTTCATCTCTGAAATTAACTGGTGAGTGTCCAGGGTGTACCCCACCTCACACCCTAAGTCAGCTGAGATAGGCTCCAGCACCCCTGCAATTCTGAACATGATAAGCGGTACAAAATGAATGAATGAATTCAAAAGATCCTTAGACTACCATGCTAACAATTATGACATAAAATATAACCTAGCATTCTGGCACTAAATTTAAATTTGCGTTACTGGACCACTGCTGCGATATTCTTGGCAATGTACCTGTCTACTCATGTTTGTGTGTCTAAAACACTCACATAGTTGTCTCGGGCAGACCAGCTGGGGTAGAGTTGCATGTGAAGCTGCCGCTCTTTCCTGGCAAGCTCAAAGTACTTAGCCTGTTCCTCACGAGTCAGAGCATGCCACTGTAAAACACAAACGTTTTAAACACAAACAAGGTCTCTAGCTAAAGTAATTTTTTTTAAATGATTAATCAGTACACATTTTAAATAATTTGCACAGCATTCGCTCGGTGACGGACACACACACACACACACACCTCTCTATTCCTCTCCTGAGCACCTAAATAATATAATTAATTATAGTTATAGTTAATATAAAGCGTCTCTAAGCAGAATAGCACCCAAGATCATTCGCTAACAATCTTTTACTATTGCTGCGCCGTCATTTGTTGTCATAATTATTTTAATACAATTTACGCTGAATGAGTGTAAAAAAAATCTAGAGACCACGTTTATAATACTAAACTAATATTAGTTAGCGATCTAAAGTACTATAAGTGCAAGCACTAATACAAGGGAAAAACTTACTTATTAGGTAGAGAACTGAATATATATTAATACGATCTACATGCTGGAAATTGGTGTAAAACAATTTAAAGTCACTTAATCTAAAGAGACCATGTTTATGATATTAAACCAAAATTAGTTAGTGATCTAAAGTACTATAATTACAATTATATTTAAATATATTTAAATATAAATATATATATATATACGGTATAATTACAACATTATTTCTTTATTGCTGTATTAGGTTGCCGTGGTGATGCTGCAGTGATGTCACGTTGGTTTAGTTGCTAAGTGAAGTCTCGTTTTTTTCCAGTAATTTTTATAAACTAACTGTTGACTTGTAGGTCCTAGAAACTTCAAAGTCGGTATGGTATCATATCATATTGTGTTCTATGGCATGCCAAATTGTACATCTTTTTGCATAGAAAAAATCGGGCTGCCATAGACTCACATTCAACAGGGAAAAAAATGGCGTCATTTATCATACGATTTACAATAGTATATTAAATACTAATATTAAATAAATAACAATTACTGCTTTCTATCATTCTAATCCCATAAGTCTGAAAACATAAAAAAGCCAAAGGTTTACCAAACCACTGTGCATTGCCTATGGACTCATCTGCATCAGAAAAGATGCTGAGTGAATATCTAACTTTAGCACCACTTTTGCCAATTACAAGCACTGCCACCTTCATGTTTTAATGTCTGATCAGCAGCCCGAGTGGACATTGCATATATTAATATTTTGATTTAATTATTATCTTAATTATTATCTTAAGATAATCCCATTAACTACCGGAAACAACTGATTAACAGACTACTGTAAATTACTGGAAACAACTGGCTCACCAGATTTCATTTCTGAAGATTTCAACAAACTGAGGAATTATTTACTTAATTAATTGTAAAACTAACGAACTTTAATCATTTGAGACCTGTCCCCAGGAATAAAAACCCAGTGAGTTTACAATAATTCAGCCAATAGGCAACCAGGCATTCATAAACTGGCATCTTCTCATTAACAATATTGTTAATTCAATAATAGTCTAAAAATGTAATAAAATAAAAATATGTAATTTGCTAATTGATTTATTTCACTGACAATAGGACAATGATGAGATTTTCAGTGTTTTTACTAGCAAACTTGTAAAAAAAATTCTAGTTATTAAATGCAAACAAATTTAAAAATGTATGCCTGCACACAGACAAAAAAGTTTAACAGATGCATGTTTGTTCCATATACATTTACAGCATTTAGCAGATGCCCTTATCCAAAGCGATGTACGTGTACCTTTGCCTCAATATTTTTATTTTTTCTAACCCTGATGGGAAAACATGAACACATCTATTTATGAGGGCCCCTTATATTTTACCCAGAAGCTAGATCTGACTGTGTCACGCCCATGGACGTTGGCCAGGCTGGCCGCCGGAAGCACGGCATGGAGAGGCGAGAGAGGGGCGAGAACTGTCTGTGTGGCGCACATTCCACACACACACGGACACACAGACACGCTCCAGAGAGCGTGACTGGAGGTGGTCTGTCGGCGAATCATCGGAGGCTACGATGCTGATGACTTCGCGGAGGAGTACATATTCAGCAAGGAGGAGGTGTCGTCGCCGAATACACCTCTCCGAGAGCAAGTGCTGGAGCGCATGGTGTGCCTTACTCAGGGAGAACGCCACCCAGAGGATTACATTGTGGAATTTCTGGAGCTTTCTTCGAATTTCCAAACTCGGGGTTAAGGGACGCTGATCTCAGAGCGCTGTTTTGGTCTGGCCTCAGCGAGTCGTACCGGACTGAGTGCGTGAGTATCTGATGATTTTTTTCTAAAAAAAAATAAGCTAAAACTTATCTGAGCACATGATGGTCTTTTTATACTTATATACATTTGAATAGTTTTATTCTTCTTAATGCCATTACCTGTTACCAGGTAACTTGCTACATGTTAAAGATTTTGAACTTTTCAGATTTAGAACCAATTGAAGTGTCAGTGTAAATTATTTACTTATTTTTTTCTGCCTCAATTTTGTGTTTGTTGCAGGAAATAATTTCTAAATTTGTTTATATTTTTCTACTACTATGAAATTGCACTAAATCTATTTGGCAAAATATAGTGCAAAAATAAAATTACATCATATATTTAGTTATTTCAGCACATTTGAGTCAATTGCTTAAAACCATCTGCTTGGTCAAACCCTCACCCTGCAGCCCAGTATCTGGTTAATAGCAGCACTCTCCTTCAAGGTGCATTCTGCAATAACTTTGGCCCTCATCTCCTTCAAGTAGAACATGAAGGCATTTAGAGGCTTCTTAATGACTGGCTTCTGAGACTCTCTTTCCCTCCTTGATTCTATATGTGGCTTACTGGAATGCAGAAAGAAAACATCAATTTATATTTCATTTGTTAAATATTTTTTATACATTTGAATTCATACCATATTATTTAATGTAATTTGAAGGTATATCATTATAAAACAATAACATGCTGGTTAGAAATATCACCCAGTTGATGAATAAGTAATGCTTTCTGCATGTGAAATTCCACATTGGCAGTTTTTTTTTTTTTTTTTTTTTTACAGGTGATAGTGTAACAGTTACAGCTCGACGACGCCGCTGTCCGAGCTGTAATGCTCCGGTAGCGGTGCAGGAAGACCCGGTACGCG